>PVIA01004763.1:81030-129587 GCA_004024845.1 Tonatia bakeri | reverse complement strand
GAAACAAGAATTCAAAAAAATGAGGAGAGGCTTAGGGACCTCCAGGACACCTTTAAACATTCCAACATCTGAATTATAGGGGTACCAGAAGGGGAAGAGGAAGAGCAACAAATTGAGAACTTATTTAAACAGATATTAAAGGAAAACTTCCCCATTCTGGCAAGGGAAATAGACTTTCAGGAAGTCCAGGAAGCTCAGAGTCCCAAAGAGGTTGGACCCAAGGAGGAACACACCAAGGCACATCATAATTACATTAGCCAAGGTAAAAATGAAGGAGAGAATCCTAGAAGCAGCAAGAGACAAGGAGACAGTAACCTACAAAGGAGTTCCCATCAGAATGTCAGCTGATTTCTCAAAAGAGACCTTACAGGCAAGAAGGGGCTGGCAAGAAGTATTGGAAGTCATGAAAGGCAAGGACCTGCATCCCAGATTGCTCTATCCAGCAAAGCTTTCATTTAGAATGGAAAGGCAGATAAAGTGCTTCTCAGACAAGGCCAAGTTAAAGGAGTTCATCATCACCAAGCCCTTATTATATGAAATGTTAAAGGGACTTACCTAAGAAAAAGAAGTTTATTAAAAATATGAACAGTAAAAAAAAAGTCATCAAATGGAGGGTTAGCAACAGGGAAGTAGGAGGAGGAGGGAGGGGGAAAAGATATAGAGAATAAGTACTATAGACAGTAGGTAGAAATAGACAGGGGGAGGGTAAGAATAGTATGGGACATGTAGACACTAAAGAACTTATGACACATGAACTAAAGGGGGGAATGTGGGTGGGAGGGGATGGGCAGGGTGGAGGGGAGTGAAGGGGGAAAATGGGCCAACTGTAATAGCATAATCAATAAAATAAAGAAAAAAAAAGAAGCTCTAAGCTCTACTTCTAACCCAGATGCTTACAGGTGAAAGCAGAGAAGATAAGATGTCTTGATGTATTAGATTCAGTGTAACAGAACCAAAACAAAAAATGGTGGGGTTTTGTTGTCTTCCACTACCAAGTGATACCTCTCACTATCCTCTCCACTCACGTGACCAAAAAAGTAGTAAAAGCCAAGAAATGTGGAAAAGACCAAGGAGTCTACAGTTAGAATGCAAGTTTAGCCCAATGATCCAGCTAGGAATCAGGAAAAAAATTCTAGGATCCCAGTAACATCAACACACAGTTTGCTACAATGCCTCCTAAGTATTTCCTTACCTAACTAAGCCAGTAATGTGTGAATATGCGCACATATTAGCCATAAGGAACAATGATAGATAGAATAGCTTCTCACTTTGAAAATGTTCCTCTTTCAACATGATTCTATCTTTATTTTGCTTGGTACTATCAAATATACATGTAACAAGAAAAATACTATTTCAAACAGTGCAGCAGAGTATAAACTAAAATGACAAAGTTTATCTATTTCCCCAATCCTCCAAATCCCTTCCCCCAAACCCAAGCAATGATTATTAACAGGTTTTGAGGGGGGACATTCTTAGATAAAATTTCCACTTATATATAAGCATGAATATAAAATGTTTAATTTTTTTTAATACAAAGAAGATTATATTTAGACAGAATGATTTAAAACTTGCTTTTTTCCCTAAGTGGCATGCTCCTATTTTTGCTAGTTTTAATATTAGATAGTTAACATTTCTTCTTGACATAAACATTTTTTGATGTTTAGGAAAACTGTCGTTGACATGTGTGTTACAAATACACTTTTTACCAGGTTATGGCTATTAATTTTATTTAAAGAATGTTTTTTGCCATGTGTAATTTGAAATTGCATAAAGTAAAATTTGATCCTATCTTAACATTTTCTAGATTTGTTCCTTGCTTAGAAATTATTTTCTCATATCCAAGGTAATAAATACACTGACCTTGTGAATTCTCCTAACACTTTTAAATCTGTGCAATTTATACTTCCATTGCCAATCTAGATTTGTTTTTGGGCCACAGAAAAAGGCAGGAAACCTAGTTTGGTCTGGTTTTTTCTTTTCCCCTCGTTGAGCCAGCCAGTTTTCCAAGACCACTTACTAAATAATCCATCTACTCTATCTACTGATATGAAATGTCATCATCATCATCATCATCATCATCATCATCAGATACTAAATTCTCATTTCTATACAGGCTTAACTGAATTATGTCTTTTGTTTTATCACTTTGTCTATCCCTGCACGGGTACAAATTCTTTATTACCCTAGTTCTATTACATCTTTTAAATCCTAGCAGGGCTCCCTCACTACACTTTTCCCTCTTGAATTCGCCATGCAATGATCATTGTTTATTATCTACAGGAAACACAAACTCCTTTTTTAACTTCTCTTAAATTTGGGAGGAATTATCATTGAGATTGCACTCAATTTACAAATTAAGTTAGAAAAGAACTCACAGAATTCCAATTTTGAGTCTGACCAGCCATTAGTTGTGAGAGGAGCCAGTTGGGTACTGCATGCCAAGCTACTGAATAAGCTTTTTTTTTTTTTTTTTTAGATTTTATTTATTTAGTTTTACAGAGAGGGGAAGGGTGAGAGAAAGAGAGGGAGAGAAACATCAATGTGTGGTTGCCTTTCATATGCCCCCTTCTAGGGACCTGGCCCACAGCCCAGGCATGTGCCCTGACTGGGAATCGAACCAGCAACCCCTTGGTTCACAGGCCAGCATTCAACCCACTAAGCCACACCAGCCAGGGCTGGATAAGCTTATTTTAATAATCACAACTCCCACCCCCAACCCCCAAAAAACTATCACAACTTAGGTGGTATCATTATTTTCATTTTATAGATGACCAAATTAAGGCTCAAAGAAGTTAAGCAACTTGTCCAAGACCACAACCAATCAGCAAAGCGGTTGAAACTTTTATCTGCGCAATTTAAGGCCATACGTTGAATTGTAGTATATAATTAAAAACAGATCATGTCTTTCATTATTTCAACTGTCCTCCTCAAATGAATTTTTTAGATTTCTTTTTGTAGGCCCTGCAAATTAACTGTTTAAGTTAATTTCTAGGTAAACTTAGTTGCTATTTTAAATGGGACCTCTTCTTCCATTATATTTCTAACTTGTTATTGTTTATATAAAAGAATACTATTGATTTTAAAACATTAACTTTGAAAGTGTCCACCTTACCGAATTCTCTTATTGTCTCTAACAGTTTTTTCGGTTGATACTGTAAGTTTTCCAATCATTTCACAAATAATTATAACTTCAATGTGTCCATTCCAATGTTATCTCTCAATGTCTAAAAGAATCAGTTTTGCAAGCCTTAATAATGGTATATTACTCTGTTGATGTGCTACCAAATTCCATTTGTAATATTTACTTTATGACTATAGTCTGCATGAGATTAGTCTACAGTTTTCTTTGCATTTCTTTCAAAAGTTTATCATTATTGTTTTTGTTGATTTTACAGCTTTCCCTTCTTTTTCTATGCTTTGGAACAGTTTAAATAACATCAAAATGATCTTATCCTTTAAGATTAAAAGAATTCACCTCTGAAACTATCTGAATTTAGTGCCTCTTTTAACACTCAATTTCTTCTTCCACAGCTAGTGTCTTGTCTGTTTAGGTCCTCTCTCCTCTGAGGTCAATATTGTTAGTTTATATTTTTCTGTAAGTAAAAACACTTGGATTTATTTTAAATGGTCCTGAGTAGTTGTCTCACTTGCATACAAACTTTGCCTCACTAAACAGGAAATATATAAGCAAATATATAATTCAACATTATTGAAAAATACAGTAAGAATGAACTGAATATATAAAAATTGGAGCAAATTACTGGTATATAGGGTTTTTTTTTTATTAAGTACATGGGTTTTGGGGAAAGAACCCCTTTAAAAAGAGCTTTATAAGTAGCAAAGTGCTGCTAGGATGTTCATACCCAAAGAACTAAGTAAAAGTGAGATGAAATCAAACTATAAACTTTTTGAAAAATATTTTTAAATGTTTAAAAAATATTTCTTGCTACAAAGTGGAGAATGGTTTTCAATAACATATTATATAAATATGTACTATTTATCAAAGGTAATTGAAAAAAAAAATTGTATACAATGATCGTGTTACTATTCCAGTCTTCTAATCTCTGAAAGTAGGATATATATCAAAGTAAAAAGTGACACTCCTCTAATTTATTTATAAGAAACAGTATTTAGACATTCAGTAAGCACTTACTAGAAGCTAGGCACTGTGTCAGAGACACAGAAATGGTGAAGACGCGATCCCTTCGCTCAAAAAAACATACTCCCCTAACCTCTAGCTACCACATGACAAACTTAAAATAAATTCATAGCTATATATTAAAACCTCAAGAAATATAAACAGCCCCACTACAAGTCTGCTTCACAAGCAAATACAGTTGAAAATCAAATATCAAACATACTTTCACTATTAATACTATTAGATATAATTTTTAAAGTAATATCATATTTCTATATAAATTTTAAGTCCTGGCATCTCAAATTGGATACCTTTTCCCTTCCTATAATAAGGCTCTCAGTACAGAAAGAAGTCTAGAAAGGCTCTGAAAGCACAGCTGTGAAAAGAGTCAGAAAAAGGCAAAGAAGCCCCCTTTCCACTGTTTAATTAACTTTAATGTAAGAAACAGGATATTAAAATTCAGAAATGAATGAAATATCATAATAAAAACAATGAGCTCACTTTGGAAAATGTTACACATCAAAAGGATCCTCTGAATTAATATTATGTTAACAAATAAGCAACAAAAAGTTATTCATAATACTGTTCTTTGAAAGAACTATCTATAAATACTACAGAGTCACAAACAATAAGAAAGGTGGTAGTGCTCTGATATGGTGCAAACCTACCTGTGCACATGATTCTTCCGGTGTTTTGGCACTAACTGAATAAAGTGCTGGGAGATCTAGTCTGTGCACAGAGAACTTTTCTAGAGTATGCAAAAGTGCTGGAGCAAGGTGAGAAGTTTGACCTGAGCCTCGTTCTCCAGACAGCAATAATCTTGGCCTGTAAGAGGTTGGCTGATGATATGGTGACCTGCAATACATGTAAGACATAATTATTTTGAAACCATACATTCTGAAGATGAATATGAAAACATTAGGCAACATATTTATATTAAAAGAATGTAACTAACTCCAAATTAATAGAACATTCCCATCTGATTAAGTACAGTGAATCATTTTTCATTAATCAGTTTTAAAATGTTGAGCTCTCTTACCATATTAATAACTAAGATGTAAAAGTATAAAAATCTCTTCTAAAAGAAAGTAAAAATATGTAGGTATCACACCACATACATGAACTTGGAAAATGCTTCAGTCACTAAGTGTGATTCAGTTATTATCAATAATTACCCATGGTCAAATGTTAAGAATCCTACTTCTCCAATAAGGAGGTACATCTGAAGTATACCCAAAATATAGCACTTTAAAAAAAATGGTTAAAATGTTAAATTTTATGTATTTTAAACCATAATTTTTTTAAATAGAAAAAATGTAAGAATTTTTCGGTGGCAGCAAATTTTCTTTTAGGCCAATAAAACCTGTTTTTGCTCTAGTGTATGACATTTAAACCCCTACACCAGAGAAGGTAAATGTAAGAAAAATATACTGATGAAACTCAAATAAATGAAATAAATTTTATATATGATCACTATAGATAATTGAGGAAATTCTAAGCAGTGAAATAAGAATAAAGCAAATAAATAGAACTAATGGAAAGAAAAAGGGAAAACACTGATACTTGTAAAGGATGATTATACACTAGAAAGTCCAAGAGAATGACCTAGTAACTGTCAAACTCTACCAGCAGCATAGTAAGACAGAAAATGGAAACAGAGCCCTGGCTGGTGTAGCTCAGTAGATTGAGTGTGGGCCTGTAAACCAAAGAGTTGCTGGTTCAATTCCCAGTCAGGGCACATGCCTGGGTTGCAGGCCAGATCCTCAGTAGGGGTTGCACGAGAGGAAACCACACATCAATGTTTCTCTCCCTTTCTTTCTCCTTCCCTTCCCTTCTCTCTAAAAATAAATGAATAAAATTTAAAAAAAAAACATTACTTTAAAAAAGTGGAAATAGAGAAATCAAAGATTTCCAAAACACCATCAGGAACCCACATAAAAAAAGGAATGAAGATCCTATTTATAAATGCAAAAATACAAATGGCAAAAGAATAAATATTAAAGAAAAGTATGAAACTGTACAGGATATAACGTAAGCCTGACTATAAAGAAGTCAATTCTTTCTAATGCCTTTATAGTTAACTAAAGTTAAATAAATATATAGTCTTATAATATTTTTTATACATTTAAAATTTCAAATTAAAACCCCAAAAGAATTTGAGAAAGGGAGATTTAGAACTTATACACAGCATTATCTAATAGAACAGTCAAGAAAATTGTGGAAAAATATGTGAACTCCAATCTCAGAATATTTAAAATTGTTTTAGGAACAAGCACATCATAAAAACTTCTTGTTTTACTTTCTTAACAATTCTATGAAATATATAGTTTCCACCTATTAAACATATGAAGATACCAAGACTCAGAGGGGTTATGTATAAGACCGTGCAACTGATTTCAATTTCTCATTCAGATCCATACAATCACAAAGCCCAGGCATCATCATGTTAAGATGTCCCCTACTTTAACTGAAACATATTATAAAACAGAAGAAAAAAACAGAATGTAGAATACATCAAAAAAAGAAACAGAGATCAATGGAAGATAATAGGTGACCTGGAAAATATGCATAAAAACTGAAATGAAGCATAAAAAATAAATGGAACAGGGATGAATTATGAAATAAATGTTTAGAATAGGGAGGATTCAACATGCTCTTCCTCTTAGTGCTCTCCCTCTCAGGAGCAGTTACCAACTTCTGGATACAATTTACTTCAAAATGAGGATGCTTTGGGGATTCCAGCCCACCGCTACTTTGGAAGAATCAGTAATAGCCTCTCAATTTCAGTCTCAGATCCACATTTCCATGTCTCCCTTAGATCAAGCAGGGACCATGGTCCTTGTCAGCAGGAAGCAGTTACTGAAGACTGACTGTCCCCCTCATCACCCCTAAAAGATTTCAGGGATGGAAGCCTCTGAGGGGGGAATGAGATAAGCTGGAGAGCCAGGACAAATGAAACAGGGAAACTGAGATAGTTAAACGGCCAAACAGTTTACATGCATCTAGTAAATCACAAAATCCTATCTTCCCTAATCAAGAAGACTTAGAGTAAATGGTTCACAGTTCTTTGAACCAAAGGGTAAAGAGCTTAAATCACCCTACTCAGGGATATAGATAACAGAAAAACAACTAATGCCAACCACACCCAAGGATGGATAAAGTCAGGGGAAATAATCTCATTTGGGCATATGAGCATAAAGCTGATGAATATTCTGTTGAGATCCTCACTTGAGACCTCTCCTAAACTCCCAGCCTTTAAAACCCTCAAGAAGGACCCAGCGAGTGCTCTGTCTTGGGAGCATGTCTGCTCCTTTCTCTTCCCCCTCTTTCTAAATAAACTTTCTTTTCTAATTTGAAAATAAAATAGAGAGGATTCAAATCTTCATTTTGAAAAATAAGTAAAATGAATTCTAATACAGAAATAAATAAGAAAAAACAAAACATTCATGTATTTAATTCATAAAAATTTCTAAACTTTTCTGACTCAAAAATTAAGACCTTAACCAAATGGCAAACAACCAAATGAGACCAGGAATTTGCCCTGTATAAACAGCCGATGTGCATAATGTTAACAAAAAAAAATGCACTCAAGGGCAAAGGACATAAGCAGCAATTAAAAAGAAAAAGATATCAATAGATATTTTTCAAAATGTTCATTCATTTAACAACTGTAAAATGCTTCCTATGCTGAATGCCTTGGCCCTAGTAATCCAAAAACATCACTTTTATCACAGAGCTCATAACTGAATGGTATTTAGTGAAAAAAGAAAATACACAAATTACTGCAATACAGTATACTTAATAAGCAGCACTGTTTAAGTCCAGGGACTATGAGAGATCTCAACTAGAAACTCATAGAAGGCTTTCCTGGGACAGTGTGACTGAAACATAAACCCAGCAGACTGGAGGCAGAGAAGATAAATTCCAAGAAATAAAAACAGGATGAACAAAGCACCAGCGGCTAAAAAGGCCTTGGTCCTTTGGTCTAACAGTTATAGTTCATACATCCAGCTTCTTTAAGGTTTTAGGGCAATAGAGTAAAGGTACTAGGGAATTTTGGAAGGGAAGCAGAAAGGAGAATCTAACTATGAAAGGCTATGAAGGACTTTTTAAGCCATGTTAAAAATTTGGATGTTCACTGAAGACAATGAGAAAGTATTAAGCTGCTTAAGCAGAGGGAATGACAACATCTTACAGATGTTTTTAGAAGATAATTCTAGTTCAGTATAGTCAGTACAGGTAGGGGTTTTAAAAAAATGCAAAACAGAAAGAAATATGACTAGTTAGTGGTTTGCTATAATAACCCAAGCATGAAATGTTAATGATGGTCTAGACAAGCAGTGTCAAAGAGGTGAGAAGGAACAACCTAAGGTGTTTCTTATTTTCTTTAGTCAGGACGTGGTCACTGACTAGATACAGAAAGGAAGAAGAGGAAGCTGAGGATGACGTCCAATTCTAGTTAGGACAACCAAATGAATGGTAGCTCATAGGATACACAGGAAGAGAAGGCGGGGCACAGTTCAGTATATACTAAAAGATCTAAGGCACAAAAAAGGGAGATAGGCAGCTGGACAGGGTCTAAAGCTTAAGAATGATCTAGGCTTGAGAAAGATTTGGTAGTTATTAACAGATGAAAAATTATGAAAATAAATAATGTGAAATGGATTTTACATGTTAGAGTGATAAACTAAAAATTATTTTTAATACCCATTATTAGTAGATGGTGGGAAAATTATAATTTTCTAAAATTAAATTTGGCAACTATGTCAAATATATACCAAAATTCATACCCGAGGTGTCTGCAATTCATCTCATTCCCAAGAACTCCCTTACCTCAGAATTCTCTACATTTTGTTCATAATACTTGTCTTCTAACATTTTATCTATTACATTTATTGCATTATTGTCTGTCTCCAACTAAAATGTAAGCTGAATGAGAGCCCATAGCCCATCTTGCTCACTGATGTATTGTAGGTACATAGGACAATGTCTGGCACATGATGGGCACTTTGACAAAATAACTGAATTACTTAATTAATATGTGAAACAACAAGTGAATGATTCAAATAAACAGGAAGATGGCATCTTCATATATCTGGTTGTCAAAGATTTAAAAAGACAAACCATGCTCTGAATTGACAAGGATATAGGAAAAATAATGCTCATACATTAGTGATGAAAATGAAATTGGTACAACCTTTCCCAAAGCCAAACCGTATCAAATCAATTCTGAAAACCAGTACAGACCTTATTAAAGGCAATTTAACAACTTGTATCAAGTTTTTAAATGTATATATACCCTTTGACACATTAATCAGAGTTTTTTAACTTTACCCTAAGCTCTAAATCAGATAATGGTATAAGAATGTATACTTAGTTCTGGATGGGTGGCTCATTTGGTTGGAACACCATCCTGTATACCAAAAGGCTATGGGTACAATTCCCACTCAGGGCACATACGTAGGTTGTGGGTTTGATCCCCAGTCAAGGCATGTACACGAGGCAAATGATCGATGTTTCTCACATCAATGTTTCTCCTATTCCTTTTCCCTTTCTTTCTCTCTCTCTCTCTCCCCCAAAATCAATAAACATATCCTTGAGTGAGGATGAAAAAAATATGTATACTTAGATATATGTCCATCACAGCACTGTTTATAAAAGGAGAAAAATTGAAAATTTCCATGTTTATCAGTAAGGTTATATACAGGAACCTACAAAAATAAAGTACTGTGTAGCTATTTTAAAAGAATGATATCAAATATATTCTGATATAAAATAACAATCTCAACATAGTGGATAAAAAAGCAAGATACATTCAAAAACTTAAAAGGATATAATTTCTATAAAATAATATGTGGGTCTGTCTATATGCATAGAGAGAATATGGAAGTATGGTCACCAAAACTTGAACAAATATTACCTTCAGATTCTTGGGCTTTAATTTTTACTTTCTTCTTTATGCTCTTCTTTATTACTTGAATTTTCTACAGAGTATATCATCTTTCTAATTAAAAAAAACAAAGCTATTTTCATTTGGAAAACCTTGGAAAGCTGTGTTTCTAATCCCCTTATGGTAATAGATAAAGAAAACTTATTTTCCATCATAAGGGTTCTCTGCCAGACTGACAGACCTTAAATATCTTTACTTATATTTCATCTTAAATCTAACTAAAAGGTTTCACCATCGTTTAGGCAACTATTCCCAGAAACAGAAACCCACTGGCAATGCCTGCGCTAGTGTTACTGGAAACCAGCATTAAAGTCATGCTTTCTATGTGTCTAGCACCTTTTCAGTATTGGTCTGGGAGGCCAATACTGGGAGGCAAACCAACCCAAATCAAACAACAACAACAACAAATGTGTAGCTCTTACTAAAGACCTATATTCTAAAGCATTTATTTCTTACAAAGTGTAAAAACTCTTACTGTCCAACCTACACCAAAAAGCAACAGATTTTCCTATCTACCTACTAAGCTCAGAGATCAATCTGGAAGCCACAGAGAAGAGAAAGAAATAAAGTATGGGCCCTGGTTCTGCCACCTGCTAGAGGCATGATCATGGACAATTTACTTAACTTAGTGCTTCAGTTTCACTGTCTATAAAATCACAATACTGCAAATTAGCTATATGATTATTTATATATGATGATCACATATAAAGCTCCAAGTTTTATATCATGTATTATACCACACGTCTAGTTTGTAATGAACATCAGATGCTAACTCCTATCCCTGCATACTCAAAAACACAGCAAATGTCACTGATTCTCCTGTGAAGCCTTCCTGGACTTCCCAATGAAAGCTTCTTAGTTCTGTTTTCATAACACTTCAGCCATATCACAATGTTTGTCACCCAATAACAAGAACTTCTCCAGAGTAAGAACTATATTACATCTTAATCACACTTACGTCTTCAACACCTAGTACAGTGCCTGCCATAGAGTAAACACATAAAAATTGGCAGAATGGGTAAATAAGTAAATAAATTAAATTTATCAAAACATTTACAACAAAAAATGCTTATTCCAGGATACAGCTGTCTCAGAGTCAATTCAGAACTAGAAAGCTTATGTTAAGAAAGCTAATTTAAGCCAATTTCAAGAAGGCTAAAACAAAATGAGGCATACCAGTGACACCCATTAAATCACTGGCAAAGAAAGTTCTTAATAAAAAGTCGAACTCAAAATTACATGTGAAGTCTTCTCACATCAAAATTTATTTCTGTACACTCTACTGAAAACAGAGCTACCTTATAAAATTGGAACATAAATCTTTTGACAGTTGCTTAGCTCTGCATTCATATATTTCAAATCCAAATAACTAAAATTGTCAAAACAAATAACACACACACACACTCTCTCTCTCTCTCTCTCTCTCTTTATCCAGGTGGGGAAAACAATAACTATGGCTTTCCCTTAACCATCAATGAAACAGATCTGTAAAATCACTAAAACAGTCTAAGAAAACTTCCCAGAGGGCAAAAAAGAAAAGACCTGGAGTAAAAGGAAAAGTTTCTAATAGAAGAGCTTGATATTAAAGAAAAAATAGAGTAAATAAAAATTTAGTATCATTTTTTAATGAAAAACAAGCAAAAGTTATCAATGCAAATAATCAAATTAACATCTTACCAAAATCTACATGTGAGAAACTTGAAGTTGTTCAAAATATGTCAAAAGAAAAAGTACTTAAAAGTACACACAATCCCACATTTTCAGTAAAAGTGTGATTAGACCTACCTGACCAGAGCATTACGGTCCTTAACTTTCATGATAATTATGTAAATGCAAGTGATGATGCTATTAGTATTTGAAAACTATCTGGTCCCCTAATTTAGTCCCTTCGATTAGCATTAAAATTGTTTACCTGTTAAAGTGCACAGCCTATGCTGCTTTAATATAGTTCAGAGATTTTCAACCTTCTTCATTTCATGGCACAAACTACTAAAATTCTATGGTACACGAAAAAATATATATATTTTTTGCCAATCTGACCAAAAAAAGGTAGAATTTTGATTCATTCACACTGGATGGCTATTTTTGTGTTGGCTGTTGTCATTTTTTTATTTGACAATCGAAGGGAAGAGATCGGAGCCCCTGTCTGGTCAGGTACTGCATGTTTTAAAAATTCTTGTGGCACACCAGTTGAAAATCACTGATACAGACAAAGGTGAACGTAAATAGAAACACCATAACATCTAAATTAGGAAAGGGTAAACAAATGGGAATTTGGAGAATCAAAATTTTTTTTTAATTACTGTGCAATTTCTAATCCACAGTACACTTAGTACACTTAGAGTCCCTAAAATATCATCCAAATCTTATTATAAATTAAAATATTCTCAACCATGGTAAATATTTCATTTCTGTTCATTATAGTTCAAATAAAAAGCAATAAAACTGGGCACATGAGTTGATTTTCCAAAGTTAACCCTTCCTTCCACCCTCATATAAATAAAAATCACACAATCAGTTGAGAAAAAATTGTTCCAGTTGACCAAAAAACCAATTTATTACAACACACAAAAAATATATATACATATACAGTAAATGTTTCAGAATTGTACCCAAACAGAAAATCAGAGTTTTCAATGTTAAAACCATAAGTAAAAATACATCATAATTCTAACCATAAAGTAGTAAAAATCATACTAACCGGAAAGAAATTTGATATAAATTACTTACATTGTAAAATGAAGGTAGGATTTATGTACAGCAGCAGCTGATGACTGTTTCTTTGGTGATCCTGAGTGACAACTGGTCTCAAAAATTGATAAAGCATTCTCATCTTCACTATCATCTAAAATTAGAGTATCTATATCTGTTCAAAGACAAAAAATCACAAAGACTGAGGCTTATAAAGTCATTTAATATTAGTAAGTTAGCTCTACAAAAGCTAAAACCAATTGATTTAAAAATCAAATGATATTAACTAATAAATTATCTATTAAATAATACAGATTGAGCAGGCAAACTGACAAACTACAATGTTTTGAGTAATTTATAAGTAAAACAAATGTAATTATTTCACCTTTACAAATTACTTAAGTGTTACAAGATGTAATTTAGGAGATTTCACTGATCACAAGGTGACTACAAAAGAAATGGCACTCTCATAAAATACCCATGTACTTACTAAAAATCTCTAAGTTAATTTTGACAAAAAACAGTACATTTCATCTAAGATATCTAGTATAATTAACAGGGCACTTGCCCAGAACCAACATAACCACTGGCTGGCTCCAGACCACATCAGGCATGACCTGGTTAGCTACACAAGTGGCAAACAGCAAAGGGAGATCTGGGCAGGCACCAGACCCTGCTGGAGCAGATTCTGCTTCGTGGGATCAGCCCGGCACAACTGTAAATTACCACAGGAGGGCTCACAAAACCCACACAGGGGACATTCCTGGAGCACCTAGCTCAGTTTATCAAAGAGATTGCACCACTGAGCCATAGGACACCTACTACACAAGGTCACTCTACCGAGACTAAGAGATACAACAGATCTACCTAACACACAGAAACAAATACAAAGATGCAGCCAAAAGGGGAGACAAAGGAATATGCTGTAAATGAAAGAACAGGAGAAATCCCCCCAAAAAGATTAGGGTGCTTGAGTTATGGCCAGTTCTTATAAAAGTGACATGGAAAAAACTGACCCTTATTTTTTCACATGGTACACACACATACACTCATACACACCTTTTTCAAGGAACACCCACACTCGCTGAGAAAGGAGTCAGGAATTCAGTGGAAACAAAGACAATCTTCAAAACACACTCACTCAAGTAACATTAGTCTCTATGTGGGTCTTGATGTTACTGTTCAATAGACTAACAGAAACTGAAATCCCTATTGAGAGTTTACTTAAAAATTTACCTGGACTACAACCTGAAATATTAATAGCTGAACTCCACACATATCTAACAAAAGTACCATCAATTCATTCAATAAAAACCAGTACTACATGTGCAGAAGAAATGGGTAAAAAATTAAGATTCGTAAAAATCATACCCCCCCCCACAAAAAAGGGGAAAAAAGATATACTTTTTAGAATAAGACACTGATTTATGCTGGCAGATGTGGATTTTCATGGCTTTTAAAAACTAAGTATTTGCCTTGGCTAGTGGGACTCAGTGAATTGAATACCAGTCTGAGAACCAAAGGGTCATCAGTTCAATTCCTGGTCAGGGCATATGCCTGGGTTGTGAGCCAGGTCCCCAGTAGGGGGCGTACAATAGTCAACCACACATTGATTTTTCCCTCCTCTCTTTCTCCCTCCCTACCTCTCACTCTAAAAGTAAATAAATAAAATCTTTTTAAAAAATAGAAGTTAAATATTTAGTACAACTAGTATTATAAAAGTCAACCTGAAAAATAATTATCTTTTGAGTGATCATTTCATACACAAGGAAAGGATACTTGTCTAAGAAAAATATTAAAAATCCAAAACAAACCAGAATAATATATGTAAATAACTAAAAACTTCTTATTAATCAAATAAAATCTGATTTCTCTTTCTCCATTGGTACATAAAGAAAAATTTGAAGTAAAGCATGCTCTATACTTATGAAAAAAAAGTAACAAAAAAAGATAATAATGTTGTAAAAAATGCTCAAATGGAAATAAAGGAGCTATCATAATCTCTCAGAAGGGAACATAAGATTTTTATGATTTTCAAAAGGGAATGTAAGTTTTTCAAAAATTAAAAATTTTGGGAAAAAATACATATCCTCAGTTATGAAAATCAGAGATAAAAAAATGTATGATTTATGGCAAAGTACCTGGCTCAAACATAATAAAATACAGATTCCCTTCCCTATTTGACTAATTTAAGAAACTGAGTAATTCATGTGATAGTTCACAAGAATCCATCCCTAAAAAATAAAGTTTCCAAAAAATAAATTTAGAACAGCAAGATTCTCTGAATATTGATGGTTTTTACTATATATGGTATTATCAATGTTAGTATAATTCACTGAACGATTTCTTTTTAGTACACACCACATGCTAAACAGGGTAATAGGAACTGGGAAATGAGGAAAATTAAAACACATTACTTTTTCCTCAAAGTTCATGGGCCTTACTTTAATTAGCATATGAACCTAAAGTTTTCCTCTAAATGAGTGACATTTTTAAAGGTAGCTTTCTGTTTTTTATCTCAGGTCCAAACTATAATCCTGAAACTAGAATTCCATACCTTTTCTAACCAGGCCTAATTTACTCCCTCACTGAAAATTTACTCCATTGGCATAGCAAACTGCAGACTGCCCTGCCAATCAGAAATATATTTGGTGAGTAGAATCCCTCTAGCACCATAGTTAGGAGCATGGCCCTGAAGTCAGGGTCCTGGGTTTGCGTAAGCCCTAGAGCATGCTGAATGACCCTATGTAAATAACTACCTTCTTTAGTCATCCAGTTTCCTGTTTTATAAAATAAGAGTACCTACACCGCAGAATTATTATGAGGATTAATAAACTATGCAAGGGCCTTATAATAATAAAATAAATGTAAGCCATTATTAGTGTAATCAACTTCTCAAAAGATTATGATACTCCTACATTAGGACAGTCAGAATGTCCCAAGAACAAATAAACAGAAGAAACATTCATTTATTATTTTTATAAACATTCACTAGGCAACTATACAATATGCTAGGCAACATGCCAGGCCTGGAATACACAGTTGTGAATGATGAAGATGTATTTTCTAAATTCATGGCAAATATAAAAGAGTAACACATGAATTAGTTTATGAGGCAACTCAAAATTTCTTTATGCCTGTATTTATTTCATTTTAACAATATGAAAAAATAATTTATAGTACCTTCTTTCTTGTCACTCTGGCTAATTTCAGCATGAGGAAACACTTTTTGCAAGACTGCTAGGATGTTGTTGAAGCTTCTTTCTAGCAGTGGCCTTATGATGGGGGATAGTGCATGTCCTGAAGACATGACAGCACGCTGGGAAGCAGGCACAATATTCTGCATTGCATGATAAAAATCTTGGGCATTGAGCACTATTGAGGAAACATCTAGCTGCAGTTTATGACTGCTAGCATAGATCTGGGGGTAACGTCTCCGCAGGGCAATCAGAGCAGCCTCGGTGCACAGGGCCTTGATATCAGCTCCACAGTACCCTAATGCACAAAAGGAAAAGGACAACAAAGGTGAGTTCATTCTTCTAAGTACCAACTGTGTTTTGCAAATATACAAAATCAATAATTATTTGTAATTTTATCAGCAAAATGAAATCTGACCTTAAAATCACCTAATGAAATTGTTTACTCATTAAGACTAAAAATGTTTTGAATGTTTAATGAACACATGAACTAATAATATTAAAACAAATCATATATTTTGTGCCATACTAACAATTATAATATGCAACTTTTCTTCAGGAAAGGTTTTAAAAGAATAATAGTTTCATCTTAATTCTTCATCAATATTCCCAATCATCTGTCTTTATAACATTACACTTACCTATAAATTTTTCCAATTATTACTAATTTCCAAACACATATAATAAAGTAGTATAAAGCAGTACATAACAGAAACTTCAAAAACAGAGCTATTCTAGTTATTATCGAATTACCCCAAAAATTACATTTTAAAGGCATGATCTCACACACACACACACACACACACACACATTTAGCTTAAAATGACATTGTCTAGTTTTAAGGGTCATACCAACAAGGGCATTATCCATTGCCCATATTTAAATGATAATAGTTAAACAACATATCAAAGTCCCAGTGCTCTTAAGTCATTTCACTCATTTAAGCAACAAATGCATACAAAATACACAAACTATTAGGTCTTTACCACAAAAAGAAAAAAAAAAGAAAGAAAGAAAACTCAAACTAACCATGATGTTTTTTTACATCAGCAATTAAACTTGCCATCTGGCCACCTTTATCAATTATGCCAGCAGGAGGAACCACGGGAACTAGTTATAGAACATTAGTCCCTAAGATCTTCAAAAAGTAGTATCAGGTTAATTTCTTATACCTCAGAATCACCTCAATGAATACTAAAATACTGAAATAAAAATAGTGGTTTGACAAGAACACTAAGAGGGGAGAAGACATGGCCCTAGACTAAATGGTAGAAAAAAGACCATTAAGGGACATACCCATATAAATTGAACTGCAAGTGATACACACATCTACAGTGAACTACATCCCTATTATCAGTAAGGCAAATGATCCTGCTAATCAAGTCCTATGAATAACAGAAAAATCCTCCTTAGCCTGGTCTGTTTTCCATAGCACTCACCGCCTAATCATTTACCTATGAGGTTTGCTGTCTGACTTCCCTAACCGCAGTATGAGCTCTGAGAGCAGGGGCTTTTGTTTTGATCACTAATGATTCTCAAATACAGAGAATAATGCCTGGTTTGGCACTCAGTAGATATCCAGTAAATATTTCTTGAGTGAAAGAATGAATGAAAAGAAAAAATAGTAACTCCAAGGTTATAGTTTGGGAAGGTAAAACTGTTAGGTTACCATGCACTACCAAAAAAAGTGGATAAATTATTTCTACTGAGCTTTTTTTTCCCTAAGAATTTTAAACAATTTTATTATTAAAGCGCCTTAATCACTGTGTAACAATTTCAATGAAAATTATGAAAAAAAAAAAGACAGTGTTGCATTCTTTTTTTTTTTTTAAACTTCAAATAATGGTTACTTCTATGAAGTTAATTAACTTTTTTTTAAATATTTTATTTATTTATTTTTAGAGACAGTAAGGGAGGGAGAAAGAGAGAGACATCAATGTGTGGTTGCTTCTCATGTGGCCCCCACTGGGGATCTGGCCTGCAACGCAGGCATGTGCCCTGACTGGGAATCGAACCTGCGTTGCCTGGTTCGCAGCCCACGCTCAATCCACTGAGCTACACCAGCCAGGGCTGCATTCTTTAATAAACATTTACTCAGAGTTAGAGGGAAATTTAATATGACCTTTAAGAATTTAATTCACAGACAACTGTAAGCAGATTAAACATTAACATGGTCCCATCACAGCAATCAATTTCCCAAATAATTCTGCAGAAAACAAAATTTACTATTACTCTCATGTTTTTCTATTTCTCAGTGAATAACCCTGAAAAAAGGTATCTTTTCCTGTGCCTACATAGTCCGTTAAAATTAGCTCAACAAAACAACTGTAGAACAGCCAGCTCATTTATAAATACTTAATGAAATAATCCATTTCAGAAGAAGTAAAGAATAAACTATCTTCAAACAATATATAAACAAGCACATTTCTCTTTCTTCTTTAAAAGTATATTCACAGCTAGTGAACATACTATATGTGAGCTATTTTTAAGTGCAAAACCCAAGTTAAAAAAAAATTACTCAGAAAAAATAAAAAAGTCACTGAAAGGTATTTTATGTAGGAAATGTTGTCATAACATTTATGTTTGACATAATAATGTTAATAATATACATAATTATGATGTATTATTCATTTACTTAATTTATTAAAGATAACATAACGGCTTCTCAATAATAATAGATCCCATTTAAAGAAGTAAATTTTCACATGGATGATCATAAACAACAGGCTATAAAAAATAGAATTTATGTTCTTTACATTTGCTTGTGAATGAGAATCATTAGTTTTTATCTGTGGTGTTCAACTCTGACTAACTCATCTGAATAAACAATAAAACTGAAACAAAACAGATTCCCAACAAACAGTAAATCAGAATCTCTCATGATTCTGATCATGTTTAATATTATAAATGTATATTTTGAGGCAGCTTTACAAGTGAGTCTGATATACAAAAAAATAATACCCACTGCATTAATAATATACTTCCATTATGAGATTCAAAAACAGAATTAAAAGTACATCAAAACTACAACTAAATAGGTTATATTTCAGGTGACCTCATACCCTAGTTTAGGCTTCATCTTGTCATAATTAAGAGCATATTTTTTCACTCTCAGAAGAGTTCTAGTCTAGAAAAATAGATGATACAATCATTGCAGAAATACCAAAAATACACTATTTTCTTTTGAAAGTTAAAATTTGATGTTAAGGAAAAAAAACAACATTTCATAACCATATTAATTCTACCACTACAATTGGTACTAATGAATTCTACCATTACAATTCCATAACTATATTAATTCTACCATTACAATTCTAATACTCTGATGAACCCAAATATCTAGATACCAAAGAAAAAGCACTTTTAAATACTGTTATTAAGATGGAAATTTGTCTGAAATTGAAAATACAAACTATTCAAAGAGGGTATAGACTAGAAATAGGCAATAATAAAATTTTATAAGTTATTCTTTAAGTAAAACATCAAACATACTGAAGGCTCAAAGATAGATGGCTCAATGATACACTTCCGTTTGTTTTGGCCCTCTTAGTGAAAACGAATTGAGAAAGATTATTAGGTTTAAGCTCCTCATTAACCTTAAGCTCCTACTATTTGTGCACATGTTCTGGATACCAGAATTATTTGAACACTACTTAAAAATCACACCTATTATGCATGCAAACACCTCCAAGCACTTAGGAATTTATTTAAAGGTAACAGCTACCAAATCCACAACCTGTAACAAGAGGTCAGCCACCTTGGCATTTGTCCATCAATACTGCGTGTTCTTTGTTAAGCACAAACTGAACTCATACATGCTAAAACATGTTTGGGTTATAAAAAGTGATGAGTTCATGATGAATTTAAAATTTATTGCTATTTCATTTCTGTTTGAAGACCTGCATTTAATTTTTTTATTTGAATTGGTTTTTTAATGGAATAAATATCACAAATCAAAAACATAATAAAAAAATTATAATGGACTTTTATGTCTTTCTCTAAGAAAAAAATGGTGTATATATAAGCAGATTCTAAACCAATACAACCACCACCCCCAAAAAGGCAAGAGAAGTATTTCAGTTCTATAGGAAATTATGTCTTAAAATTTTTTTAACTTAAGGAACTGACTAAAAGCCTAAATAAATCACTTGAAAAAATTATATGTAGTGGTCTTTGGAAATGAAAAAGGAAACTGAGATTCTAATATTTAGAATGAAGAATTAGAGTATATAATATTTCACAGGGTAGAGAGGGTAATAGAAAATAATTTTTAAATACCTATGTTTTAGGGAGTTTCCAAAACTATTTGAAGACTTCTGCTTGTTTCAGTTAAGGACCATTCTGTGACAAACTCACAGAAAAATCTAAAAAGACTTTCCCAGTCTGCTCTGTACTCTAATACAATATCATAAAAATAGCATGAAATAAAAGGGGTCAAATTTCAAAATGGAAAAAGACTGGATTCTGCATCAAATACCACCCTCTCCCATAGCAGCAAAGGGCTTTGTGAAGGTCAAGCCAAATGTACATGAAATGGGTTTGGCGCATGCTCTCTGATACCAGACAAAGCTTAAACTGGAGTAGTGCTAGAGAGATTTACGTTTTCTCCTCACCAGAAGATGTCGAGGTCTTTGAGGTTCAAAAGCTGAGAGATGCTGCTTCGGAGATGGAGGTCCCTGTGGATGAAGAGGATAATTCGGATGTAGCTAACTGAATGGACTAATGTTCTATTTAAGTTTTAATTATTTGATGGTGGATCACAATGATTTTTTTTCACTAGGTTTGTTCTTTTTGGTTTTGGTAACTTTAAAGTTTTTTCCAAATAGGCTGTTAATTGTTAGTGGACTTATTTGGGGGATTTCTTCATAATGTTTTAAAAGTTCATGGAGAGAGGTCGTTTAATTTATATCTTTGAGAAAACTAAGAGGAAAACAGACAAAAGATGGAAAAATAATGAAGGAAAAAATACATATGTGTATACTCGATTGCTTAAATATGCATTCATTTTATTTTGGACCTGATTAGAGCCAAAATCCCTGAATTACATCTCCTATGTATGGTCATATATGTAAGAAAATACTCTCACCACACCCTTTTAAGACTATAGTATTCATTCACTCTGTGGGGAGATCTTCCACTCTGTGAATAACTTAACATTAAATTGGAAAGTTCTGTATTTGGGGAAACACTAGAGGATGCCATTAAATATGTTTTCTGAAGACTCCTCTCACTCAACTTCATGAAGATGGTCCATTATGAAATCTGCAAAGTAAAAGACTACACAGTCCTGCCTTAGATATGAACCTTTATCTTTCGAGTTTACACTTACTTTTCTTAGTAAAATTTCGGAAATGGACAATTCCTAAAAGGAAACACTGTAGTAACATTTTGAAAATCCGCAACTCACTGAAAGGAATATTACTACTGAGATTTGTTAGTCAATCATCTAATGGCAGCTAAAATCCTAATTTAGAAGTGTTCATACCTCAAGTAAAATGTTTAAAATAATTTTTACATTTAAAGGTAGAGCCATCCATTGCACAAAGATATAACTATACTCATTCGCATTCCAAACATAAGGGGAAAGGAAGGCTGAACAGAGCAAACAATGACAATCAAAGAATTCAAATAGTAGCACTCACCAACACATTTTTCAGCCAATTCACCTAAAAAAGCATCTGACAATTTTGGATTCCAGTCCCTGGTATGAATCTGTAGTATGTGTTTTCTTGCCTAAAAAGAATAATACAGGTAAACAAATTTCTTGTCTTAAGAAAAAAAGTACAAGTTAATAAAATATATCAACCCTTCAAATGTTTTTTCCTGGAACAAATTATAGACTAAGCTGTATCTCAGAAAAGCAAATGTTTCTTTTTAAAGAATTTAAGTATCTTGTCTTCTGCATCAACTCTGATTCCCGTAATAACTCTGTGAGCTATGTAGTAGAGATCATGTCTCTACTCCACAAACTAAGACATTCAATACTCTGAGAGCTGAAGGAACTTGACACTTGAAGAGTGACACATATGACTAAGTGACTGATCTAGGCCTAGACAGATTTCAAAACTAAATTTCCCTTTTCCACCACATCATTTTGACTACCTGAATATATATGAATAAGAAACTTTGTATTATAATAACCATAACTTTTAGACAAACTTTATAGATTTCATAGAACTCTGGTTCTATCATATGCATAAAGTATTATGACTGACAGTGAACTAAACAAGTAATTTAAAATTTTAAAAAAAGTTTGAAGTCAAAAGTTTTCAATTAAGTAATAAAATATAATGCACAATATTATCTCATGTGAGTTGATGCTTTGGCATTGAGAAAACAGTGAAGAAATAAAGTGGCGTCACTACAGTCAAGCTGCTAAATTACTGAAACCCAGCAGGCTGAGGCATGAGGAAACTGTCCATAAGTCCAGACCACTTGATACCCATTGTCCACACCACTGGATGTCTGGAAGATTACCATCTGAGACCAATCCAGAAGCTAAAAACTACAGGACTGATTCTTCTCAAGAATGCAGCTTTTACAATGAGAACTCTCAGACTTTCTTCTTCAGAACACTCTGGGCGTACTGCCTAGTTTTATTTCTGATTCGCAAACCCTAGGATCCTAGAATAAATCTTTGCCATTCATTTCTAGCCAAAGCCTCCTGACTCCTTGGGCTTGATGGACAGTATTTAATATACAACAAAGTAAATATCAATGGAATTCATTGAAAAAAATTAAAGGTTTAAGCCATTTTACTATGATTTTTTCAAAATAGCATAACCAAAACTTTTAACATTTTTTCCCAATAGTAAAAAAGAAACACTGAAGTATAAAAATCCATAATCAACTAATATCACCATTCTGAAGGGTCATAACAGAAATATTTTTTTCACATTTGTCTTCTTTCAAGGAAAAACTTGAATACACTTGTTTCCCTCAACACTACTACTTGAGCCTTTTGAGATTATGAAAAAAATTATAAACAAGATTATAATCTTACTGGCTTGATAAGAAATTTGGAGTCCTCCACCAAAACAAAACAAAACAAAAAAAACAACTTTCAAGTTGTCCAGATATATCTTGCTCAAAAAGTAAACAAAACCTGGAATCAATAGCTATTGCTTCAATATCAAGTTCTAAGTTAGGTGTTTGGCCAAAAATAAAACAATGATATGATATTTATTTTCTTCCATCTTGAAGCATCTTAAACAGATACTAAGAAGTCAAAGTCCAAAAAAATATCCTACAAGCTTATAGATTCTAGACTATGACATTAAGAATCTACACAGAGTTCATTAATAGCACAGGCATAGCTTATATAAGATCTTTAGTGAACCAGAAACACATAAGAAAAATTGAGCTGGAAGAGACCTCAAAAAAATCTATTCTTATCTTTTTATTAATTTATTTTTTAAGGTTTTATTTATTTATTTTTAAAGGGTAGGGAAAGGAAGAAGAAAGAGAGGGAGGGAAACATCAATTGATTTTCCCCTCACATGTCCCACAACCAAGCATGTGCCCTAACGGGGAATCAAACCATCAACCCCTTGGTTTGCAGGCTGACGCAAAATCCATGGGCCACACCAGCCAGGGTGGTCTATTCTTATCTTCTCATTCATAAAATAAGTAAAAGTTTAGAGAAATAAAATTAATTATCTAAGGTCAAAGTTATTGTAAGGTCTCTAAGACACTTAAGTGCCTTGCTCTTTTTCTCTATATAATCAGTCTCCTTCCTTTATCATACAGGCAAGAAAAAGAATGAAGAAAAAACTACTTAAGTCAAGAAACGTTTCACTATGTACCTTATTCTGTACTGCACACAGAAGAGTAAATCATATGGCTCCCCCTAACAGAAAAGGAGCCTCCTCTACTAAGAGTTAAAGGCAAATTCAAGCCCCTCATTTTTAAGGATTCATAAACACACACTTAACCGTTATAACAATAATTATAGTGTTGTTGATGATGATAATGGAGGAGAAAAAAAAACAAGAAATTAAGAAGCATTACTCATAGAGGAGATATGTGCTATTTTATGCTAATAATTAACAAGTTATTTTATGTTTCTTCCCCACAAACTTAAGTTCCTAGTGAAGAAACAGTCAATGATTAAACCAGTCAAACCAGAACTGAAAATACCAAATTCAAGTACAATTAGGGAAAAAGAATTTCCCTATTATATATTACATATATATTGCATAGTACATTACATAACATTTTACATATTCAATGAATATATACTGCCCTGTTTTAATTACACATTCTTTTAAAAACTACACTATAATGAATAGCATTCATTAAATGCTATTTAATTAAATATAATGTTATAGTCATTTCTAGGAAAACCTGCATACTGGGCTCTTATACATAAACTGACCAATATTCTACAAATGTTATTTTTATGGGAACAAAGCTACTTTGGCTAACTAGAGACATATACTTGCCACACAAGATAATTACTACAATCTGGAGAACTAGTGAAAAGAGTAACTAAGCATCTAGAGTAACATAATCAAGAGTTTTCTTCTTATTCCCTAAGAATCATAAACTTCTGATAACATTTAATGGAAAAAAGACTAAATTACCTAATATTTACAAGATTTTTTTTAATAACTAACTATGCTGCCCCATAATAACAAAATTTTAAAAATGAAAATTCATAAAATGCCACTCTCAAAGTTGATATATGTTTTCATAAATGAATCACAAGTAAATCTCAATATATCAAAAAAAGAAACTCTTACCTTTTGATCAGGCAAGTTGAAAAGAAATTCTCTGTCAAAACGACCAGGTCTCCTGAGAGCAGGATCTATAGAATCAAGTCTGTTTGTAGCACCAATAACAACAATTTCACCCCTATTGTCTAATCCATCCATAAGAGCAAGAAGGGTTGACACTATGGAGCTGTAACAAAATTTTCAGACAAAATTAAAAATTTAAAAAATAAAAGAAAAACTTAAAAACTGCTATTTATACTTTTATCAGTCTTACTATGTTTGTAAAATTATAACATGAATAGATCCTAATGCAAAAATAAAAATATGCAGAAATCATTTTCAAAAGTACTCAAACAATACACTGATAGACACTTAACACATCACGACAATAACAAATAAAAGATAAAATGGGCTGCATCAAAATTAAGTTTTTCGGCTTCAAAGGTACACTATGACGAAACTGAAAAGGCAACCTAGAGAACAGGAGGAAATATCTGCGAATTATATATGTAATAGGGTTTAGGGTCTAGAATATATAAATAACAATTACAACTCAACAATAAAAGAAAATAATTTAAAAGCAGTCAAGGACTTCCAGTCAACATAGTGGCATAGGTAAACACAGCTAGCCTCCTCACAAACCACATCAAAATTACAAATAAAATACAGAACAATCATCACTCAGAACCATCGGAAATTGAGCTGGAGGTCTGACAACTACAGAATAAAGAAACTACATCCATCCAGACTGGTAGGAAGGGAGGAGACACGATCAGGCTGGTCCCACATCCACATGTAATGGACAAAAATTCAGGAGAAATATCTTGGGAGTGAGGAGTCCCAGCCCCAACCCAGGTCCACCAGCCCAGGGTTCCAGTGCCAGGAAGATAAGTCCTCATAACTTCTGGCTGCAAAAACCAGCGGGGATTGAGTCGGTGAAAGAAATTTCTGGAGCCCCAAGCAGTGCCTCTTAAAGAATCCACATGCAGACTTACTCAAGACTCACTCCCGCTGAGCTCCAACACCAAGGTTAGCACCATGAAAGGCACCAGTGGCATATAGGGAGAAACTGAAGTATCTGATATCAAGGCAGGAACTGGAAGACAGTTTTCTCCCAGACAGAATGGTGGGAAGATGCCATTGTCTGTTTTCTGAACCCTCCCCCCATAGAGCCAGACAGCCAGCATGCTGGTGTCATATCTGAGACTCCGTCAACCTGGCTAACGCTGTTCACTCCACCCTGGCAATCCCCTGACACTCTGTCCCACCCAACTTACGGGCCCACCCAAGCTGCTTTTCCTATGAAAAACTGGTCTTGGCTCATGCTTTACAACTTCCCAAATCCTCTCAAACAAGCAACAGCTACAACAGCTAGCCTCAGAGAGCCCCCAGCCCCCATACCACTTGCTAAGTCACCCCAGGCCTGGCACTAGCAGTGACCAGCCTAAATTCACAGCTTGGCTTTACCTGGGAATATCCAAGCCCAGCACAAGCAGCAACCATGTCAGATAGCTTTGTAGCTCAGGCAAGGTGGCCACTGGAAAAATATAAGCGGGGGCTGACTTTGGCTTCCAGCACCCAGGAAACCCCATAACTTCCCCACCCAGTGGACAGCTACAGACCATGTTGGAATACCACCACCCTGACCCCACATAGCTGATCACCATGGAGACAAAGTTTGGTAGACAGTGGCCATGCCAGTCATTAAAGCTCACTGGCCTGGGTAAATTTCTCCCACTGACCTGCTAACAGCAATCAAGGCTCAACTACAAGAGGAGGGAGTACTCAGCCCACACAAAGGGTGCACTTCGAATACACAGCTTGGGTGATAGGGGAAGCTGTGCCACTGGACCCTACAGGACACCTACTACATTAGACCATGATACCACAACAGGCAGTCATATCAGCTCTACCTAATACACAAACAAACACAGGATGGCTGTCAAAACGAGGAGACAAAGAAACATGCCCCAAATGAAAGAACAGATCAAAACTCCAGAAAAAGAACTAAATAAAACAGAGATAAGCAATCTATCACACACTGAGTTCCATACACTGGTTATAAGGATGCTCAAGGAACTTAGTGAGGACCTCAACAGCATAAAAAGATCCAGTCAGAAATGAAGGATTCACTGATTGAAATAAAGAACAATTTACAGGGAAACAACAGTAGAGTGGATGAAGCTAAGAATCAAATCAATGATTGGGAACATAAGGAAGCAAAAAACCACCAATCAGAACAACAAGAAGAAAAAAGAACCCCCCAAAAAGAGGGTAGTATAAATAGCCTCTGGGACAACTTCAATAGTTCCAACATTTACATCATAGGGGTGCCAGGAAGAGAAGAGAAAGAGCAAGAAACTGGAAATTTATTTGAAAAAAATAAAGAAAGAAAATTTCCCTAATTTAGTGGAGGAAATAGACATGCAAGTCCAAGAAGCACAGAGTCCCAATTGTGATGGATGCAAAGAGGCCACTCCAAGACACATCATCATTTTAATTTAATAATTTTAATTCAAAGTTAAAGAGAGAACCTTAAAAGCAGCAAGAGAAAAGCAGGTATCTACAGGGGCGTTCCCATAAGATCCTCAGCTGATTTATCAAAAGAAACTCTGCAGGCAAGAACAGATTGGCAAGAAATATTCAAAGTCATGAAAAGCAGGGACCTATAGCCAAGATTGCTCTACCCAACAAAGCTATCATTTAGAATCAAAGGACAGTTAAAGAGCTTCCCAGAGAAGAAAAAACTAAAGGAGTTCATCATCACCAAATCATCATTTTAAGAAATGTAGCCTTGGCTGGCATAGCTCAGTGGGTTGAGCGCGGGCTGCAAACCAAAGCATCGCAGGTTCGATTCCCAGTCAGGGCACATGCCTGGGTTGCAGGCCACGGCCCCCAGCAACCGCACATTGATGTTTCTCTCTCTCTCTCTCTCTTTCTCCCTCCCTTCTCTCTCTAAAAATAAATAAATAAAACCTTAAAAAAAACTTTATAAAAAAAAAGAAATGTAAAAGGGACTTATTTCAGAAAAAGAAGATCAAACTATGAATAAAATGGCAATAAAAACATGTCTATCAACAACTGAATCTAAAAAACAAACTAAACAAAGAAGAAAAACAGAGAGAGAATCATGGGTACAGAGAGTATTTTGATGGTTGCCAGATGGCAAGGGGATGTGGGAGAATGGGGGAATGGGTGATGAGGTGAGACGAGTAAGAAGTACAAATAAGTAGTAACAGAAAAGCCATGGGGATGTAAAGTATAGGAAATGGAGTAGTCAAAGAACTTATATACATGACCCACAGACATGAACAATGGTGTGGGGACTGCCTGAGGAAATGGAGGGTACTGGGTGGAGGGGGGCAAAAATTGAGACAACTGTAATAGCATAATCAATAAAATAACATTTTAAAAAATTTTAAAGTAAAACATTTATATAGACATTTCTCCACCCAAGATATACAAAAGGCCCATCATTAGTCATTAGTGATATCCAAATCAAAACCAAATGAGGCACCACTTTAAAATCACTAGCATGCCTGGCTGGTGTAGCTCAGTGGATTGAGCCATGGGCTATGAACCAAAGGGTCGCCAGTTTGAGTCCCAGTCAGAGCACATGCCTGGGTTGCAGGCCATGTCCCCAGTGAAAGGCAAGTGAGAGGCAACCACACATAGATATTTCTCTCCCTCTGTTTCTCCCTTCCTTCCCCTCTCTCTAAATAAATAAATAAATAATCTTTTAAAAAATAAATAAAATCACTAGCATGGTTATAACAAAAAAGAAAAGACAGATAATAACAAGTGCAGATGAGAATGTGAAGAAAATGGATCACTCATACCCTGTTTGTAAAAATGTTGTGCCTTTCTGGAAAACAGTCTGACAGTTCCTTCAACTACTAAACAGAGTTCCACGTGATCCAGCAATGTCCACAAAAAACCTGTATACAAATATTCATAGTAGCCTTACTCTTAACCAAAAAGTCTAAACGGCTCAATATCCATCAAATGGATAAACAAATAAAATGCAGCATATCCATGCAATAGAATATCATTTGTCAATAAAAATAAGTGAAGTACTGATAGACACTACAACATGGATGAACCTTGAAAACACTGTGCTAACCGTGCTAGGAAGCCAGCCATTAAAGTCTACACACTGTATGATTTCATTTATGTAAAAAATAAAAAATGGGCACATCTATAGCAACTCAAAGGATATTTCTGGTTGTCTAAGACTCGATGGGGAATGAGGAGGAGGTTGGAGAGTGATGGCTAAAGGGTATAAGGTTTCTTCTTGGAAAAATGAAAATGTTCAATAATTGATTATGGTAATGGTTACACAACTCTGTAAATATACTGAAAGCCACTAAAATCACAGCTTTAATGAGTGAACTGTATATGGGAACAGTAGCTCAATAAAGCTGTTTTTGAGAAAAAGAAATACTTCGGTTTTTTAATAGCAATATTGAGGGGCAATGTCTGCTAATTCATATTATGTTTAGAATTCCTAATAGCCAATTTCTTTAGAATGGCTACCATTTTAACAAATTTCTACTCAAAATCATTTTGTGCACAGTTTAGATTTTTAATAATTACTGACTAGAAATGTTTCATGTCTAATTATAACATAAACCACCATTCTAACAATAGTCTTAGTGTTTTCCAACTGTTCTCACTTCTATTCCTTTATTGTTAGTGCTAATACCAGCCTGAAATAACTTCTCCAACATGCTTGACATGTTTTAAAAATTTATTCTCACTCCTAAATAAACTAACTGTTCTACCTGTGTTTCCCAAATCTATAAATGAAACCAAAATGCTAGAGACCTGGTTAACATGCAGAGGGAGGATCTGTGTTTATTCTTTTCTATGGGATAACTGAAAATTGATGACATAAGTGCCTCACTCGTGATACAAGGGGTGAGAAATAAGCATCCTTAAGCATTTAACCTCAAACTTTTCCTTAGTATTTTCCAATCCATGGGAGACAGTTCAAATGTTTGTTAGAATTTATCAACATTTTTAAGTGTTTTATACAAGGCTTATCAAAAGACAAAGTCTTAAACATGGCCAGAAAGAGAATTACACCATAGCTTAAATTCTACCAAAAATTGTCTTTATTTTAAAAATTTAAATTCCCAGGATCTGGATCAAAATTCTTTAGTAACGCCTGTTATGTTTAAAGTCCAAACTACTTAATACTATGTTTGAGGCTGACTTGCCGGCCCTGACCCTTTCTTTTACATTATCTTCTAAATTTATTGGTATTATCTTTCAAATACAGATCTAAAAATCCAAGTAGAATTGTTTTATATGCTATGAAGAATTCAGTTTTATTTTTTTCACCAAACAGAGACCCAGTAGTCCCAGGGTTAGGTCTCAAAAAGGTCATCCTTTACCAATAGGACTGCACTGCCTGTTTTATTATAAATCAAGTATTCAAATATGTGTGGATTTATATATGGCGCTGGGCTCTGTTCCATTAGTCTATTTCAGTGATTTTCAACCAGTGAGCTGCAAGAATTTTTAAAACATGCAATTCCTGACTGTTTAGTCAGGGGCACTGACCTCTTTTCCCACAGATTGTCAAATTTAAAAAAAAAAAATGACAACAGCCAACACAACAGCCATTTGGTGTGAATGAATCCAAGTCATACCTATTATTTTTGTCATATCAGCAAAAAACATATTTTTTGGTGTGCCACAGAATTTTAGTAGTTTATGTGGTCTATGAGATGAAAAAAGTTAAAAATTGCTGGTCTATTTGTATAGTCTTTCACCAATATCAAAATATCTTAACCCAAAGAAGCCGTAAGAACCAGTAAAGAAAGTACTCCCACCTTGTTCTTCCAAATAAGCCTTCACTATTCTTATACTTTGTATTTCCAAATAAATTTCAGAATCATTTATCAAGTTTCCACCGAAAAAAGTGATTTTGAACAGGTAAGGATTGAAAATAAAATAAAAAATAAGTAAAGGCTGTAAATGTGTCTTTAAAAATTAAGTATCTACTTATAGGTTTTTTACAGATAATTTTAAGGAAATACACTTACATTCTTTGTACTCTAAGATGACAGATCTTATCATGAACAAATATTAAATTTTATCAAACATTTCTTCCACATTTATTGAGAAGATCATATAATTTTTTCGCTAATATAATAATGTGATGGATTTACCTCGATTGATTTTCCTCATGTTAAAAAACCTTGCATATTTGAAATAAAACCAATTTGGTCATGATTTACTATCCTTTTTACATTTTCCTGGATATCATTACCGTTTTATTTAGGATTTTTATATCCATGATCACAAGTAAACTGGGTTCCAATGAACTTTCTCATATTGTTCAAAACAGGATTTTAGAAGATTTTTCAAGATATAATTGACATACAATATACTGAACATATTTAAAGTATATAATTTGATATGTTTTGAAGTGTATATTGATATATATACACTTATTATCAATATACACTTATTGATATATAACTGTGAAATTATTACCACAATCAATAAGTAACATATCCATCATACTCCTTCTCATGTCCCTTTGTAATCAATCAATCCCTGCTGCTCCTCCTTAACCTTTCTACCCAATCCACAGTCAGCCACTGATCTGTGATCTCTTATTATAGATTAGCTGCATTACCTAAAATTTTATATACATGGATCATACAATAAATACTTTTTTTCCTCTGCATTTTTTCATTCAACATAATTATTTTGAGGTTCACCAAACTGTTGGTTTAATAACAGTTTACTGCTATGGGGTTTACCAATTTTATTAGTTTTTTCAAAGAAGCAACTTTAGGATTTCTTGATATTTCTGTATGTCTTTGTTTGCAGTTCACATGAGGTTTGCTTTAATTTTTTGTTTTACTAGTAACATAGGTTATTCAGACTTAAAGCAACAGTTGTTTTTTTTCTTTTTAGATTTTATTTATTTACTGTTTGAGAGGGGGAAAGAGGGGGAGAAAATGAGGGGCAGAAACATCAATGTGCAAGAGATATAGTGATCGGTTGCCTCTCACATGCCCCCGACTGGGACCTGGCCCAGAACCCAGGCATGTGCCCCAATTGGGGTAACCTTTCGGTTCACAGGCTGGTGTTCAATCCACTGAGCTTCTTAATAACAAACATAAAATTCTCTGCTTAACTTTTAGTTGTTTCTTGAATTCTTCATATTACTAAATTTTAGAAATTAGTTTTAATTTAGGGCATAACGTAAGATCAATTTTTGAACATACTATATATGTCTGAAAATAATGTTCATTCCTTATTTGTCTTCGATAAGTATGCCCAGAAGATCAGATTCATAAAATATGACTGTTCAAATAATCTATAGAGCATTAACTTATTTTTTTGTTCATTTGGTCTGTCAGTTACTGAGAGGTACATGATATCTCTCATAATGATTATCAATTTGAATTTTTGCAGTGCTATCATTTTTTGTTTTATACTGTTTGAAAAGTTAATAGCTGCATTACAAATTTTATATTATCACAATTCTAATAAATTGATGCTCTAATCATTTTAAATTGCTCTTCTTTATATGAATAATAATGCTTTTTGTCTCATAGTCTATTTTGTCTAATACTAATATAGCTACAGCAGCATTCTGTAAATATTTACTTGATATATTTTTATACCATTTTATGAATTTGATTCTGAACATTGTATAAAAATAAAATATTACAATATGTGACATATTGTGTCTGGCTTACTTCACAAAGCATAAAGTCTTCACAGTTCACCCATGTTACATATACATGTATAAGGTACTTCCATTAAATACTATAAAACTGTATATAATAATATGTAAGCATATACCTGAAGGACCTAGTGAGTAAACAGAAACAGTCAGATTCTAGTGGAAGTTCAACCGTCATTTGGAGAACATGACACATAGAGAAAGCAAATTCCTCTCTCTTTGACTTTTAGCATGAAGCTAAGTAAGGTGGGAGAGGAAGATTATGTGGGGAAATCCCTTAACTTTCCAGTCTGAGAATTCAGAAAGAGAAAGTAGAAAACCGTTAACACTACAGAATGTGGGGGATCCCACAAGGGCAAGAACCAATGACATCCCCAAATTCTATCCACCCACATCTCTGAATGATCCCTAATAAAGCACAGAAACTCAAAAGATGAGGCAAAAGACAAAAGATCTGAAAGGAAACCCAACAGTTGGGTCTGCCAGCCAAGAAACAATCTTCATTTCAAGCCTAAAATAGAAAATTGTGTGCTAAAACAAAGGAAATACAGTGATCCCTCACTTATTGCAGGAGTTACGTTCCAGAGACCCCCACGACTGGTGAAAATCTGCGAAGTAGCGGCGTTATATTTTATTATTTATATGTATTTTAAGGTTTTATAAACCCTTCCCATACTCCTATAAACCTTTCCCACTCTCTTATTAACCTTTCCCACACTCTTATAAAGACTTCATATGCTCTTAAACACTTTCTATACTCTTAAACCTACGTAACTTTAACATATAAAATTCTATATGGTTACTCACCAGTGAAGTATACCGCAAAATCCCACGATACAGTGAAAACTCCATGATACAGAATTAGATTTTTTTTTTAAACCCATGATACAGTGAAGCCACAATAAGTGAACCGAGACATAGCAAGGGACGACTATACTGTTGGGATCTGCCCTGCCTGGTTTCCGAAGCTATAACCCCCAACAGCTAAGGCTGAGTAAAAAGACCTTAGGACCAGAAGCCACTAAAGACACAAAATTTATCTCACAGCAGGGGCGCAGATTACTTCATCCTGCTTGGCCCCTGGAGGATGGCTAGATAGTCAATGATGGATAAGATTCCTCAAGGGAGGAACAACCTAAGACAGACACAATCTCAAGGAGCCATCAGGGAAGACCTTAGGGGACTACAGAAAAAGGGGTGATGGACCCTTACCCCTCAGCTTTGTCATAGTCTAAGTCCTCATTCTATCTGCAAAAGGTCTCCTAATCTCTTAGCTGCCCACATCCCCCACCTGATTCAGGCCTGGAATAATGCCAGAGGGTGGTGCAGCCCTGTGTTGAAAAGGGAAGTTCCCTGGGGTGATTGGGCCTAAGAAAGAATGCATAAAATCCTGTGAAACCTCCTTTGCTAAGAATACCCTCCATTTAAATGCTAAGGGTCTAAGCATAAAATGAGTTTGTTTTTGTTTCCCAAAGTTTTATGGCCCTTTGGCTATCTGACTTGACTCAGAATAAGCCCTCATAGTTCTTTAAATGTTATCTATTCCTTGATTATTACTACCAGATGATGATTGATGAGCTTTACACACTGTATTCCTATGCAAATTAAATCCAATAAAAGCCCATTGAGAAACAGGCTCAAGGCCCTTCTCCTCTGAAAGATTGGCCACCTTTCCTCCCCAAGCAGATCCTGTCTTGGTAGACTTATTCTCATCCATGCAGGCTGGGTTGGGGAGTTCTTTGGGTGGACCCTTCCCCCCATGAAATACTATTCGTAAAAGAAAAACAATAAAAGCCACAGCCTCCACAAGCTAACATTAATAATGTCTAGGATATGCCCCTGACCAGTGCAGCTCAGTTAGCTGGACATTGTCCAGCAAAGCAAAAGATCACTGGTTCAATTCCTGGTCAGGGTACATGCCTAGGTTGTGGGTTTAGTCCCGGGTTGGGGCATAGTCCCAGGTCAGGGCACCTACAAGAGATAACTGATTGATATTTCTCTCCCTCTCTTTCTACCTCTTTTCCCCTATAAATTCATTCATTCATTCATTCATTCATTCATTCATTCATTCATTCTAGGATGAAATCTGAAATTGCCTAACAGATAAAGAACCAAAACAGAGCATATTTTCAAGAGAAAAGAAAATCAAGCAGGCCTAAAAGTGAGGTGAACCAAATGTTGAAACTAACACAAAAAGATTTGAAAGCAACTATTAACTAATCTTGATGAACACAAAATGTTTAAATACATGAAAATCACAGTAGAAATACATAAATAATGAAAAAGAATTAAATGTAAGACCTACAACTAAAAAATATAATTTCTGAAATAAAAAAAAAACATAGGGAGGACAAAATAGCAAAACAGAAAGACAAAGAAAGAAGTGAAGACTAACTAAAGATAGATCAAAACAATTATCCAAGTGGAAGACAAAAAAGACTGAAAAAAAGATAAATTTGCTGATATATGCATCATAAACACCAATCAGAATATAAATCCTAAACTGAGGCATATCATAGCTAAACTGTTGAAAAACAAACATATAGAGCAAATATTGAAAGCAGCAAGAGAAAAAACACAAATTATATAGCATGGAAACAGTGACCCAACTAATGGCTTTCCCTTCCAGGTTGCAATGTAGGAGAGATAGCATCCTGGTAGGGATCAGCTGAGCCACTGAGTGGTAGAGTCAGAGCTGAGATTCCATAGAGACTAAAAGGACTAAAGACCACAGGAAAGAGTACCAGAGAGACCCCTACACAGAGAACAAACTTAGGAAATACATTCAGGGCCCTTCAAGATTTAAGATAAATACCCCTGACTACTGTGGCTCAGTGGGTTGGGTGTCCTCCCTCAAACCGAAAGCCAATCAGTTCAATTCCCGGTCAGGGCACTTGCCTGAGTTGGGGGCCAGGACCCCACTTGGGGGCTACAAGAGGTAACTGCTGTTTCTCTTTCTCTCTTTCTCCCTCACTTCCCTTCTCTCTAAAAGTAAATAAATAAAATATTTTTTTAAAAGACAAACTAAATATTAATCAGTGGTACACATGTAAGAAATTTACTCAAGTCACAGGGGAAAAAATACCCAGGATCAGAAGTAGCAATATTTGCCCTGGCTGGTGTGGCTCAGTGGCCTGAGTGCCGGCCTACGAATTAAGGATGACTGGTTTGATCCCCAGTCAGAGCACATGCCTGGGTTGCACATGAGAGACAACCACGTGTTGCTGTTTCTCTACCATTCTTTTCCCCTCCCATCCCCCCTCTCTAAAAATAAATAAATAAAACCTTTAAAAAAAGATGTAGCAGCAGTATTTTACACTCACAGAGAACCAAGAATATTGCCAGTTCCTATGAGCCAGATTAATAAACCTCATGATTAATGGGTCATTGTATGTAATGCACAGAAGAACCTTACTTTATTATTGGAGAATAATTAGCCTTACACAGAAGACTATTCCAGATCAATAAATCTTCAAAGCAAGATTCAAAAGAATCAAACTATTTTCAAGAAAGTTAACTGTGTCCCAGAAAAAAAAAAAAACTCATGAATATTTATTTAAAATATCACATCTAGTACTCAAAAAGGTAAAATTTATAATGTCTGCCTTCCCATAAAAATTGCCAGGTACACAAACAAGCAGGGAAATCAACCAAATAAAGCCAATTCAAAACTAAGATATTAAAATAGGCATATAGGAACACTAACGTAGTTATAACCACATTCTATATGTCACACAGTTCCTTATATCTTTGTATAGCAAACAGAAAACAGACCTTTTTCATCTCCAAAAGAACTTCTGGAGATGAAAACAAAAATATGTAAGTAAAAGGTGTAATGAATGTGGTTAACAACAGATTAGATATTGAAGAAAAAATGAGTTAACTACAAGACAGAGTAATAAAAACTATCACAAATGAAATACAGAAATTACAGTTTTAAAGCAAAATTAACAAACTGTCAGTAAGCTATGAAACAGCATCAGTTAAACTACCATAAATGTAATTAGAGGACACAGAAGAAAGAGAGACAAGGAAGACAAAAACTATATTTTAAGAAATGACCAAAAATGTTACAATTGTGATGAAAACAAGAAGTTCACAGACTTAAGCAGCTCAATCCAAGAATCAGAAAATTCTACCAAGGAACAACATTAAACAAATTGTACAAAAGCAATGATGAAGAAGAAAAAAAATTAAAAGCAGTCTAAGGAAAAAGATATATAACAAAGAAACAAAGATGACAGCAGAACTCTTTATTAAAACAAGATGAGGGAGAGGACAGCAGACCAACATCTTTAAAGTATTGAACAGGGGAAAAAAAGAATGAAACTTAAATTCTATACCCAGAGAAAATATTCTTAAAAAACACAAGCTCAGCTTCTCAAAAACTTAAGCATAAAACTCCTACGCAACCAAGCAATTCCAACCCTAGGTGATCTACTCAAAGGAGATGAAAACATGTCCAACCAAAGACTTGCACATGAATGTTCAGAGCAGCATTATTCATCACAGCCCAAAATGCCAACCACCTAGATATCTGTCCGATGTGGGATACCATCCATACAATGGATACTATTCAGCAGTAACAGGGAAGGAAATAACTAATGCATGCTAAATCACAGATGTTCCTCAAAACCATCACACTCAGTGAAAAGAAGCCAGACACAAGAGACCACATACTGTATGATCCCATTTACCCGAAATGTCCAGAAAAGCCAAATGTATAGAGACGGAGATCACTGGTTGGCTGAGGGTCAACTACTGCAAATTGATAGGCTGGATCTTTTAGGGGGGGAAATGTTCTAAATTAATTTATTCAGATGGTTATACCACTAGGAAGAGTTATTTTAAAAAATCACTGAATTTTACATTCAAAATGAAGGGATTTTACAAGGTATAAAATATAACTCAATAAAATTGTTTTTTTTTAAGTTAAATACAGGCTGTTTCAAACATGGAAAAGCTGAAAGAATTTGTACCCTGTGGATCCACACTGTAAGAAATATAAGTAGTTGGTAAGAGCATCGTCCTAAAATGCCAAGGTTCCAGGTTCGATGTCCAATCAAAGCACATATAAGTAGCAACCAATGAATGCATAAGTAAGTGGAACAACAAAGCAGTGTTCCTCTCTCTCTCCCCTGCCCCTCTCAAATCAATAAATAGAAAACAGATAAATTGAACTTCTGGTTTAAAAAATTTAATCATTGATCAATATTTAAGAGATAAAACTATTAATATTTTAGAAGAAAAGAGAATTGCTAACAAACTGATTTAAGCAATTACTCTCAAGACAAAAATATATATATACAAAAATGTCTATATAATGAGCTTCATCAAGATAAAATCTTTTGCTTTTCAAAAGTCATAATTAAGCAAACCAAATGGCAAGCCAAGCTAATAGAAAAATTTTCAAAACACAGATCTGACAAAGGATTTGTCTTTAAAGGACATAATCTTACAACACATTAAGACATACAAACTGGTTCCTTTTTTAAAAAGGGATAAAAGATTTTAACAGACATTTTACAAAACAAAATATCTACATGGACAATAAGCACAAGCAAAGATGCTCAGTATTATTAGTTATCAGGAAAATGAAAATTAATCCTCACCTTCTAGAATGTTTAAAGTTAAAAACAGTAATAATATCCAATGTTGGCAAGAATGAAGAATAACCCAAATTCTCATAATTACTTTGGAAAACAGTATCAATTCATACATAGGATCCAGCCTTTCTCTCTTAGGTATTTACCCAAGAGAAATGAAACATATGTCCACATAAAAAACATGTATGCAAATGTTCATAACAGTATTATCATAATAGCCAAACATAGAAGCAAATGAAATCTCCATAACATGGATTAACAAATAAATAAATAGTGGTATACACACATACACCCCAAGGAATATTACTCAAAAATGAAAAGGAACAAAATATGAGTACACATAACATAAATAAATTTTAAAAACATTATGCTAAGTCAGGATTAGGCAACTTTTTCTGTAAAGAGCCAGAAAGTAAATGCTTTAGGCTTTGCTAGCCTTATGATTGTTTTCCCAGAACTCAACACTGCCTGCTCTTGTAGTGCAAAAGCAGTCATATATAATGAACAGGAATAAACACAACTGTGTTCCAATAAAGCATCATTTACAAAAATAGGCAGGAGGCTAGATTTGGCCCACAGGTAATGCGAGGTTTGCTGACCCCTGTGCTAACAGAAAAAAGTCTTCCTCAAGGACACAGGTCACATTTAATAAGCCTCATCACACTCATCTAAGGGATAAGGCTAAATACTATGTCAGTGAGTGAAAAGAATCTAACATAATCAGATTAGAAAAAATTACCTGTGAATCTGATCTTGTCTGCTAGAGCGAACTGGAGCTAATCCATCTATTTCATCAAAAAATATTATAGAAGGTCTCATCAAATATGCCTTGTAAAAAAAGAAACAAGTTATTTATTGAATTACATTCCATTTCTCATATTTAATTACTGTGTTAACATATTAACAGCTAATATAAGCAAATGATACAACATGCAGCAGGTAAGAAAGATTATGGAAACACCCCAGTCTCCAACCACAAGCATCTACTGCATCCCACAAGCATCCCAGTAAGCATCTACTGTTTTCTATTTGTTTATTCCATATATATCATTTTCACACATACACAGGAATATCTTTTTAAACACACTATTTTTGTCTTATTTCATGCATTATAAACACACTATACACACTGTTCTTTTGTCATATAACAGCCTATTTTACGAAACAATGTATTTTAATTAGCTTCCATGTAAGTACATAAATATCTGCCTAAGTTCTTTTTTAACAGCTACAAAATGTCTCACTGTGTGAATGTACCATAATTAAACTAGTCCCCTGCTCATGGGGCATTTAGGCTGTTTTCAACCTTTCCCTGTTATCAACAACACTTGAACAAATATTTGTGTATATTTAACATTTTACATGAGTGCAACCATAGCAATATAGTAAATTCTAAAAGTGGAACCACTGCTTCAAAAGGCATGTGTCAATTCTAATTTAGACATTTGCAAATTGCCTCCCACTGATGAAATTTACCCTCTCACCATCAATATTTAAGAGTGCTCACCAACAATGTATTATCTAACTTCTTCATCTTAATGTTATCTCATTTTCATTCTAATTTTTATTTCTATTATCAACATGAGTAAGCACTTTTCACATGTTTAAGAGACACTTATACTGCTTTTTCTAAGAAAGTTCTCTTCGTATCCTTTACCAATTTTTCTATCAGCTTATTGGCCTTTTGCTTACTAATTTCTTAGAGCTATTTATTTTAAAAATTAGACCTCTCTCTGTAAAAGGAAATAAATATTTTTCTGCAAGTGGTATCATTTATCTTTTTTTTCTCTCTTACTGAAGTGACACTGGTTAATAAAATTATATAGGTTTCAGGTATATCCTACAATCCATCAATTCTACAACACATCATCTGCAAACTGCATGGTATGTTCACCACCTCAAGTCAAGTCTCCTCCCTTGACCATTTACCCCCACTTCACCCTCGTCTGCCTCCCCCACTCCCACCTTTCCTTTGGCAGTCACCACACTGTTGTCTGTGTCCATGAGTTTTTCTTCTTTGCTTAATCCTCTCACCCTACGATTTAGACTTTGGTGTTGCTTATAATATGTCACCATGCAAAACCTCAAAAAAGATTTTATATAGTAGATCTTTTCTTTTTTTTTATTTTAATGACTGTTCAAGTACAGTTTTCTCAAGATTTTATATAGTAGATCTTTTCTTCCATAGTACACTCTCACAACTTTGAGAAACGAAATTCTCCTGAGTTTTTTTCTGGTAGTTTCACAGTGTCATTTTTCTCACTTAAATCTCAGATCTAGCAGAAATTTAATTTGATTTAAGGTGAATGAATATAAGGCTACAAATGAAAAATCTTTATTATATAATTTACCAATATAGTTCATATTTCAAAATTACTTTGTAGCAATATTAGTTCACAAGGTCAGCTTCCTAAAGAATAGACACAATTTTTTCATTTTCTCCTAACTGACAGAAGACCCACTAAACTTCCAGTGCTCTCCAATAATTTGAAATGAAAGACAATTCAACCACAAAACCTAGGTTTTGGAAAAAACTTTATAAAACTAGAATTGTGTAATAAGAGAAAAACTATAAAGACTTGATTATTACTTTTATATACATGAAATACAGCTCTTTTTTAGAACTACAGCCTCACAAAATTGCAAAAAGGAAGCACAGTATATTACATGCCAGTCACTGTAATAAGCACCTTATATACTTCCTTTTTGTAAAATTTCACAATAGTCCAGTGAGAGAGGCATTATTCCCCTCATTCTTATGGAAGAGGTGACTAAGGATCAGAGGCTTTTATTTACTTAAAGTTGTATATTTAATAGTAAAGCCAGATATAAACTAACACTCCCTGACACCACATGCCAAACTCTGAGCCAATATGTCACCCCTCCTTCCTTTCATTTAGTGCATACAGATCACGTGTTTCATTTAGGAAGGTAGACTCCTTCATTTAAAAGGACGATACTACCAGTCATCTTTTTTATAAGAGAAAGCAAACATTTCCACTACTCCTACCCACAAAGAAAACTATGAAACACAAATAAAGTAATTTAGATTTAAAAAGCAGCATAATTTATGGTACAGTTTTAAATAAAACTAAGACACATTTCTACTCCCCCAGCATGAAGCAGCTAAGAAGTTTAACTGTCAAAATTTAAAATTAAGTCACTGGACAATGTCAGCAATTCCAAGTTAATTCTTTCCTTGTCAGCCAATGTTATCGTGCACCTATACATTTCGATTCTTATTAAATTCTCTTGAAGCACACGGACTGCGTATGTTTGGCTTCCCAACAGACACTGAGCACTCTGAAGGCAGGAATTTTACCGTATTCCTCTTCCTAGGTCCATCATCAAAACGCGGCAGTTTTCCATACTAATAACTAAAAACTGTATTTGAAGTGTTTTACCACTTACAAAGGACTTTGACACAGAACTCAATAATGGGCGCTCAAAGAATGCTTCTTGAAAGCATTGTTTTTATTTCATGTAAATTTCCTTAGCCACAATGAAATATAAATTACATTGACAAATATGAATGACTTCATTCACTATCTCAACAATCCAAAGTAAACTTATACCAGGACTATTTCTTGTATGTATTAGGAAATAATATTTTTAAGTAACATATATAAACAGTAAAGATAGCTACACAATATTCACTCACCTTGTCTTTTAAAAGCATTCATGTATTACTGAATTCTCCCAACACCACATTTACAACTGATGAAAATAAATAATATACTGCTTTGTGAGATTTCATGTTAAACTTTCTATACTTGTTTTTTCCTCAATTAGATTACAATCTAATGATAAATATGTTATAACCAGGGTTCCCAAAAGCACCTAACATGATACTATGTCCCCAGCAGCCACCTCAATAAATGTGTTGTGAACCATCTTAAACTAGGACTAGCAAAACTGCTATTAAACACCTCTAGGGCAGGCATTCAAATTCAGACCGATCCGAAATCTGACATACTGACTGGAAAATATGACTCCTCATGAACAGTTCACATTTACAGACTAAATGTATCAAACATGATAATGAAGATAATCGCATTCTTAGCTGATTTCATTTACCTGATCAAAAAGAAGCCTAAGCTGCCGTTCTGATTCACCAACCCACTTGCTCAGACAGTCGGCTCCTTTTCGCATGAAAAAAGCCACCTTTTTGTCTCCTTGACTGCACTCATTGGCTAACGCTCTGGCAACCAAGGTTTTACCTGTGCCAGGAGGGCCGTAGAACAAACAGCCCCTAGAGGAATAAAAAATTAATGGAAGTAAATTAATGTTATCACCATCACTAATAAAAAATGTAAAAGGATACATCCCCCATATAATCTTGTACTGACAACTGTTATAATTATTAGACATGAAAAAAGCTTTTTTAGTATATAGACAAAAGTTTCTCTTTGCTGAGAGTCCTCAAGTATGTTCTCAAAGCACCAAGCTTTGGTAGGCCAAAAAAAAAAAAAAAAAGTTAAATCAGAGTAGAGTGTAATTTGGAAAGACATATCAAAATCATAAGTGTGTTTTCCCCGTGACCCAGCAATTTCACAGCTTAGAGTGTATCATATACAAATACTTTTTAAAATGTTAAACTAAAAAAAATTTAAATGATATGTATTACTAAGGGACAAATACACTGTTACACCTATAAACTAAAACACTAGTATGGTATCAAAAATAATAACATGTACATTACTAATATGGAAGGTGTCAAATATATCATAGAGTAAAAAGGTTATGTAAGGGTATTGTTGAATAATCTCATTTTAAATGTTTATGTGTATAATATAGACAAACATAAATTTAATATACACATAGATATACAAAAGAAACCTGTAAAGAATATACGAAATTGTTCATCCCCAGGGAGAATTACTTTCTGCTTATGACACTTTCTCCCTATAACTCTGTTTTGTTTAAGTTTTTCCTCAAACTATATTAAAAGTAACAATTATTTTTAAAATTTAACTTACATCATATAAAAAAACAAATAAATTGCTATTATGATTTTAAAAAGCCACTGTAGGGCACATTTAGCAGTTTAAATCTAAGTCTGTACATCTTCAGAACACTTGATTCTGAAGTCTGGTTCGCAGTTTAAATCTAAGTCTGTACATCTTCAGAATACTTGATTCTACCCAACTTCCTTTAACATAATTACTTAGCCTTTTCTTATATTCAACTAGATAAATACTTCATTCATGATCAAACACAATTAAAAAATCATAAACAATAAATTATCAAGCTTACCATTTCAAAAATACCCCATCATTAAGTAAAAGAATCACATTACTGAAATTGTGTTTCTGAAGACTAAATAATATAGAGCATCAAACTCAATGATATCAGAAAGCCAAAAAGGAAAATCTTTTTGGGCATTTCACCTGTATATTCTAGACCTACATAAAAAATTTCATCTTGTGCCTGACCCTTAAACGCAGAAATGTAAACTTCAAGAACACAGTACCACAACCTTAACTGCCCTAAAAAAACATTTCTTTTCTAATTCTCGTTGCTAGAACACATCAAATAAACACATGTGAAATATTTATATTTATAATAATTTACTAATTACAATTTGATAAATTAACACTAATAACAATACTTACCTTGGAGGCTGAATTTTAAATTTTTCAAAAATTTCTGGATATAATAGTGGGAATACTACCATCTCCTTTAGTGCATGAATATGATGGCTCAATCCACCTATGCTATCAAACCGTACCTTGGAAAGAAAGGGGAAAGTTTAACACAAAATAATTTTAACTGTCTGCAGATGTTTTTAAATATATGATAGTTTTATGATTCAGAAATACATGCTTCGGTAGGAACTATTGAACATAAAGTTCAAAAAAATTACACTTTTGAAATAAGTGTAGAAAAATAAAGTTGGTAGTAAAATTCAAGTATACATTTCAGTCCAGCCAAATAAAGCTATTATTCTTTAATCTCCTAGTAACTAAGGACCAAGATTAATGCCCAATCTAAGATTTTAATGGTTATCCATAGGAGACATTATGTTGTGTATACACTCTAATAATTTAAATGACTTTCAAAATATCATCTATCACATGCATTCTCAGCAAGAGCCATATCACCCTCCAAGGGGGCAAAATTTGATCCAGAAGTAGGGTAAAAAAAAAATCTTTGCTATTACAATGGTTTGTGATCTTCCAAACCAAAATCTTAACCTTCTTTTTTTAAGATTTTATTTATTTTTAGAAAGAGGGGAAAGGAAGGAGAAAGACAGGAAGAGAAACATCAATGTGTGGTTGCCTCTCAGGCTCCCCGCACTGGGGACCTGGCCTGCAACCCAGGCATGTGCCCTGACGGGGAATCGAACCAGCAACCCTTTGGTTCGCAGGCCCGTGATCAATCCACTGAGCTATACCAGCCAGGACTCAAAATCTTAATATTTAACAGTAATTTATCTACATATAAATTTAATTTTTGTCCTTGGGGACAACAATGAAAAACAGCTTGAGAATCACTGATCTATCACAAGGAGCAAAAGAGATTTTATTCCTACCATTCCTAATAGTTTAAATATTTAAACACCTAAAACAGTTTGTAAATTTAAAAACTATACAAAAACTGTGTAAAGAAAGTACTTGAAAAAATTAGTGTCAAAATATTAACAGTGATTGCCTCTGACCATTGGGTTCTGGAAGGTTTCTTTCCCTTCTTTATTCTGTTATGATTCTTGAAAATGTTGTACAATGAATATATCTATGAGAGACAGCATTTAAGTAATGTAGAAAAAGAAATAGTCTAAATAATGAACACTTTTAAAGTAGCTAAATTTCTTTGCATATGATATCAAACCTTAAAGAAATAAGTTACTGCCCTGGCCAGGTGGCTCAGTTGATTGGGGCATCATCCCATACACCAAAAAGTTGCAGTGTGGGTTCAATCCCTCTTCAGGGCACATACCTAGGTTGCAGGTTAGATCCCTGGTTGAGCACATACAGGAGGCAACTGATCGATGCTTCTCTCTCACATCGATGTTTCCCTCTCCCTCTCTGTCTTTCCCTTCCTCTCTCTCTAAAATCAATAAATATATCCTCAGATGAGGATTAAAAAAAAGAAAAAAGAAATAAGTTACTCTGACTGCCAGACATGTCTGAAATTAACTAGATTCAAGAGAGTAAGGTGTTGGTAAACCAAATAAGCAAAGATCATTAAGTCCTCTGAGAATAAGACATGAGATTCTGAAATTTCCTTAGGTCCTCACTAATAAATATTTTCCCCTATGACTTCACATTAGAGGTAGGTAACATTTCATTTTCAACTATATACACAAATTGATTTGATACCTTCAGTCTCTCACACGAAAATCAGTTAAATTATATTGAACAGAAAAGTTTATAGCACAAACAAAAATAATCAAATATATTCTTGGTTATGCAATAATACTATTCCCAAGTATTCCTCCAAAAAAGATTCTACTAACAGGAAGATTCTAACATGTCCTCTAAGTCTCCTCTCTCTTTTCATGTCATATACTTTCCCAGGGGCTATTATCCATTTTCCATAGTGACCTTAACCATCTTTATATGGGTGACCCATATATAAATTTCTAGCCCAGATATTGCCAAAACTAAAAAACCAATTTCCCACAAGTTAATTCAGTTTGTAATGTGCCACAGATACCAAAACATGTCTAAGACTAAATCATCTTCCCCCTCAAATACATACTCCTTGTCTTATGTTCCCTACATCAGAGAGTGAAGCCATTATCCCACCTAGTTGTTTAAGCCAGAAACCTGAGTAACACGTTCAGCTTGTTTCTCTCCCTCATTCTCAAAAAGCGATTAATTCATCAAATTCTGTCATACTGAATTCTCTTCTGAATTCTGCCAAATCCATATGCTACTTCCACCCATGGTTACCCTACCTTCTACCATGACCATTACTCTAAATTCCTAGATTACAACTGTGTTCAAACCAGTCTCCCTAATGTCAGCCTTGCTGCCCTCAAATTCATTAACTACATCATAGACAAGAGTGATCTGTCTAAAATGTAAATCTGATCTTGAAACCTAAGCAGCTTCAATAACGCTCCACTGCTTTATCACAGGGTCAGCCTCACTTCCTAACCATTTTTCAGTTCACACTCCAATAACACCACAATAGAAAAAAAAAGAAAGAAAGAAAACCTTGAGTGGACATCATATGAGACCAGAAGTCTAGGTTCAAAAATATATACATCGAAACACTAAAAATGGGAATATCTAGATTTGCTACTTATATTGTGTGTTTCTTTAGAAACAAGAAATGACCTTTTTTTAAAAAAAGGACCTTCCAGAAAAACATTTACGAAACTTACTGATTTATCAATGTTCATTGGATCAACATCAGCCAAGCTTGCACCCACTTTGACACGTTCTCGAAGAATACCGCTAGCTAAATCTTCTGTTCTTAAATTCATGGGCAAACATCTGAAATTCATAAAAGTTCAAGTAGATAGCATTACGTGTTTCACATTTTTAATGTCAAAATAAGTTTAAATCTTTGACACATTTTCACCTTTCTCCTTTTTATCATAAACCAGAAAATAGTATCAAAAGATTACATATTTTTAAACTACTTTTTCTAAATTCTTTTCAATGGGCCAAAAATAAATGTACTCACTAGATAAAGAAAACAAGGTCAAGAATCTATCTGTCCAGATTTCCGGCCAAGATGGAGGCATAGGTAGATACACTTGTGCATCCTCACACAACCAAAAGATGGACAACAACAATTTAAAAACAAAAAACAACCAGAACTGACAAAAAATCGAACTGCATGGAAGTCCGACAACCAAGGAGTTCAAGAAGACACACTCATCCAGACCGGTAGGAGGGGCAGAGACAGGCGCAAGGAGAAGACCGAGTAAGGCAGTGGCTGGTGGACCCAGCACCAGATTGTGGTGCAGGACATGCAAGGCTGCAGCTGGCCAGCAAGACGTCGGCAGCAGTTGGTGGAGCAGGCAATTCAACATTCGCACACAGATAAACCGGGAGGAACAACTGGGGAGCAAGACAGACCACGCAACCCAGAGCTCTAGCACAGGGAAATAAAGCCTCAAACCACTGATTAAAAATACCTGTGGGGGTTGAGGCGGCAGCAGGAGAAATTCCCACCCTCACAGGAGAGTTCATTGGAGAGACCCACAGGGTCTTAGAATGTACACAAGCCCACCTACCCGAGAATCAGCACCAGAAGGCCCCAGTTTGCTTGGGGGATGTGCAGGAAGGGACTGAAAGCAGAAAGGGAACTGAGAAAGTGCCATTGTTCCCTCTTGGTCTCCTCCCTCACAAACAGCGTCACAACTAAGCGCCTCGGGCTGCCCCACCCTGGTGAATACCTAAGGCTCCACCCGTCACTACGTAAGAGGCATATCAAGACAAAAAAAAATGGCCCAAACAACAGAACAGATCAATGCTCCAGAAAAACTACAACTAAAGTGATAAAGCGATAGCCACCCTATCAGATGTACAGTTCAAAACACTGGTGATCAGGATGCTCACAGAAATGGTTGAATTTGGTCACATATTAGATGAAAAAATGAAGGCTATGCTAAGTGAAATGAAGGAAAATGTACAGGGAACCAATAGTGATGGGAAGGAAACTGGAACTCAAATCAATGGTGTGGACCAGAAGGAAGAAAGAACATCCAACCAGAAGAAAATGAAGAAATAAGAATTCAAAAAAATGAGGAGAGGCTTAGGAATCTCCAGGACATCTTTAAACTTTCCAACATCCGAATTATAGGGGTACCAGAAGGAGAAGAGGAAAAGTAACAAGTGGAAAACTTATTTGAACAAATAATAAAAGGAGAGCTTCCCCAATTTGGCAAAGGAAACAGACTTCCAGAAAGTCCAGGAAGCTCAGAGAGTCCCAAAGAAGTTGGACCCAAGGAGGAACACACCAAAGCACATCATAATTACATTACCCGAGATTAAAATTAAAGAGAGAATCCTAGAAGCAGCAAGAGAAAAAGAGACAATTACCTACAAAGGAGTTCCTATAAGACTGTCAGCTGATTTCTCAAAAGAGACCTTACAGGCAAGAAGAGGCTGGCAAGAAGTATTCCAAGTCATGAAAGGCAAGGACCTACATCCAAGAGTGCTCTATCCAGCAAAGCTTTCATTTAGAATGGAAAGGCAGATAAAGTGCTTCTCAGATAAGGTCAAGTTAAAGGAGTTCATCATTACCAAGCCTTTATTATATGAAATGTTAAAGGGATTTATCTAAGAAAAAGAAGATAAAAAATATGAACACTAAATGACAGCAAACTCACAATTATTAACAACCACACCTAAAACAAAAGCAAACTAAGCAAACAACTAGAACAGGAACAGAACCACAGAAATGGAGATCACATGGAAGGTTAGCAATAGGGGAGTGAGAGGGGGAGAGGGGGGAAAAGGTATAGAGAATAAGTAGCAAAGATGGTAGGTAGGAAATAGATAGGGGGAGGGTAAGAGTAGTATTAGAAATGCAGAAGCCAAAGAACTTATATGTACAACCCATGGACATGAACGAAAGGG
>PVIA01004763.1:0-80930 GCA_004024845.1 Tonatia bakeri | reverse complement strand
AGCTAGAAAATAAACTCAAATTTTAAAGAATTAATTATAATTGAAAGTTTTAATTACTTACTAGACAAAATACTGATTCTCTCTCCCCCAGTGAAAACTTTTCAGGTTTTAGGGAGCCAAGTGGTAATCAGTCACCCTAGTTAGGAAAAGACTACCAGAGGCACTCATTCAACCAAAACTCAAACAAATTTTCCAATAAAAACCCAACGGCCCCTAAGATAATTCTGTTAGAAGCCAAATCTCACTCTGAGTGCTATCGTCATTAAATGCATGTAAAATCAGCCTCACTGACTGAATGTGGGATAGAGAGGGAGTATGGAGAAACAGGCTGCCATAGAGGGTTAGCCTCTTCCCCACCGCTCTTCTCCCTTTGCCTTCCACACACTATTTTACTGAATACTTACACAGTAAGGGACCCAAGGTCAGATGTCTCCTCTAAAAATTAGTAAAAACCAAGTCAGTGCATTACTCTAGTCTAAAATATGTGTTGAGTATCGGTGTTAGAAAAATGTTAGTACAGATAAAAACCACATTCAAAATATAAAAACTGTTCTTTTTTTCTACAAGGGAAATAACAATAAAATTTTACTAACCTATTTCTTGCTCTTGTCATGCTCTTTGATTTCCTTCTTTCAAAGCGTTCTTCATCAGAAGAAGTTGTGTCACTACTATGAATAGCATGCTTCTTTCTCCTATTTAGAAAGTAAAATCCTTAAAATCATCACAGCAGCAAATGGGTTTTAAAAACATATTGTAAGCGTTGTATCCACAATTAGCTTAGTAGAAAATACATACATTCATCCATTCATTCAGAAATAGTTACTAAGTTCCTTGCATTCATTCAGTATACATCTAATGAAGTATAAACGGGAAGTTCCACAAAGAAAAAAAACCAGGAGAATAGGGAGCCTACAATTTTTTTAAAAAGGTAGTTCAGGAAGGCACATGTATCACGTAAATGACAATTATGCATGTGTATTTATTATATCATTTTATAACATCAAAAGGCTGAAAACAACCTTGTCCTTAATAAAGGACTGGTTTGAAAATTATAGTATATCTACAAATGTAATATTATGCAACTGTAACATAAATGTGAAATTTCACTATACTGAAAAGGCAGTTAAAACAAATCAAATGAAAAAAACAAGGTGCAGGACAATGCACACAGTACATTAACATAAAAAGAAGGGGATAACAATCAACAAGTGCATTTGCACATATATACATACATATATATAAACATATTCTCAAAGGGTATACGAAGTAATAATGTTACTATGAGAAAATGAGAGGCTACGGGAACTAGAAAAAAGCTTTTCATGTTCATTTAAAAAAAAATTGAGCTATGGGGAATATATTACTACTTCAGGAAACATTATTAGACATAAAGTTTCAAAAACAAAAAATCTCCTTTGTACCTACATGTAGAAGAAATGGGAAAAAGGGGGGAAAGTAGCAAAAACTAAGTGAACCAATGCTTCAGATGAAAGCCATGTGTGTCCCTTACACACAACTCCACTAAGAAAACAGAAACCTATGTTGCTTTAGTAAACATAATTGTTAAAATTAACTATTCCAGGCAAACTAAATCAGGAAGATAACAGTCATATGTAAGATAATAACTAATAGTCACTAATTAAAGAAAGAAAAATGCTATGTACATATGGTAAATAAACATAGTAAGAAATGCTCAGCATCACCAATCCTCAGACATATGCAAATTAAAACCACAATGAACTATCACCTCACACCTGTCAGAATGGCTATCATCAATAAATCAACAAACAAAAGCTTGCAAAGATGTGGAAAAAAGGGTAACCTTGTGTCCTGTTGGTGGGAATGCAAACTGACAGCCACTATGAAAAACCATATAGAGGTTCCTCAAAAAATTAAAAATGGCACTGCATTATGACCCAGCAATTCCACTTCTGAATGTAAGAGTATATCTGAAGAAAACCAAAACACTAATTTGAAAAGATATATGCATTCCTGTGTTCACTGCAGTGTTGTTTACAACAGCCAACATATGGAAGCAACCCAAGTGTCCATCAACAGATGAGTGGATAAAAAACATGTGTACATATATACAATGGAATATTACTTGATGATAATGAAGAATGAAATCTGACCATTTGTGACAACATGGATGGACATTACAGGGTATTATGCTAGTGAAAGAAGCCACACCAAGAAAGACAAATACCATGTGATTTCACTTACATGTGGAATCTAAAGAACAAAATAAACAAACAAAACAGAAACAGACTCGTAGGCATAGAGAATGAACTGGTGGTTGCTGGAGGGAAAAATTGATAAACTGGAGGGAAGGGGATTGGGGAACTGGGTAAAAAAGGTGAAGGAATCAGAAAGTATAAATTGGTAGTCACAAAACAGTCATGGAGATGTAAAGTATAGCATAGGGAATACAGTCAATAACATTGTAATAATTATGCATGGTGTCAGATGGGTGCTTGAATTATCAGGAGGATCACTTGTAAATTCTGTAACTGTCTAACCACTATGCTGCACACCTAAAACTAATGTAAGATAATATCAAATGCCAACTGTAATAGAAAAAATAAAATTAAAAAAGAAAAGAAAGATGCTATTTACTCCCTCACTGGCATTATCATTTACAGCATCAATACCTTATTGTAATTACAAGGCATCACATCATGAATTATTTAAAGGACATATCTAAATGACAGATATAAATATTTCCTCCTTTCAAAGGCCAACAAAACATACCTGATATGGCTTCTTCTTGCTGGAGATCTGTGAATATCAAACAGTGTGTTTTCCCTCTTTTTTTGATGAGCAGGTACTTAAAGAAAAAAAGCAGGATAATATAGAAATAACTAATAATAAAATGATAAGTTGATGTATTAAAGGGGTAGAAATTACTTCTGTTAACTTTCTGAAAGAAACTAGTCTTATTTGTCTTCAAGTTCCAAATAATGTCTAGAAGGAGCACAACAAAAATAAAAACTTTGTGGTCTAAGTTGCAAGTGGCCATTCTAAAAATGTGTTGAACTAAGTCTAGATACAATACCAAAAGCCCATTTTTTACAAATTGATAAACTGAATTCTTCAAAATTAGAAATTCTGCTCTTTGAAAGCCACAGAAAGAGAATAAAAAACCAAGTTATATACTGAGAAAATATTTGTACATCACCTATCTGATAAAGGACTGACATCTTGAATATATAAGGAACTCTCAAAACTCAGTAATAAGAAATTAAACAACTTAACTGAAAAAATGAATGGGAGATTTGAACAGACACTTCACCAGAGATAATACTGGCAAAATGTCACATAAAAAGATACTCAACTTCACTAGTCATTAGGGAAATGTAAATTAAAACTACAATAAATACATATTAAAAGTAATTTTTAAAACTGACCATACCAAGTGTTGGCAAAAATATGGACCAACTAGAATTCTCATAGTATCTTACTGAGAGTAAGCAGTACAATCACTTTGGAAAACAGGTGGCAGTTTCTTAGAAAGTTAAATATATACCTAACCGTAAAACCTAGCTATTCAACTCCTAGGTGATTAGAAGAAAAGTGAAATTGTGTCTAAATAAAGACTTGCAGATGAATGTTCATAACAACTCTATAATAGCCAACATTAGAAATGCCAACAACCCCAATGTCCATAAAACAAATCAATGGATAAGCAAATTGTGATATAGCCATACAATGGAATGCTACTCAGCAAAAAAAAAAAGAAAAGCACACCAGTGTGTTCAACAACATTGATGAGTCTTAAAATCATTATGCTGTGAAAAAGAAGTGAGACAAAAAAAAAGAATATGTACTATTTACTGTGTATAATATTTGAGAAAATATAAACTCATCCATAGTGAAAGAAAGTAGATCAGATTTGCGGCTGCCTAAGGATTGGGTGGTGGGTAGGCATAAGAATGTTAGTAGATTATAAACTGGCAGGATGAAATTTGGGGGTCAATGAACATGTTCATTATCTTGACTATGGTGATAGTTTCACAGGGATATACCTAAGGTATTTCAAACATACCAGATTAAACACATCAAATATGTATAATTGCAAGGGACTATAATTCAGTTATACCGCAGTAAGATTTTTTTTAATCTAGAAAAAGGATTCAGTCTTTTTTCTGTTCCAACACACTTCCCCCATTATTAACAGGACTTTCTATGACAGTGACTCTTAATTAGAGAAGCATCCACATATTTGGGCAAGCTTCTAATGAAATTACTCTGATAGACCCCTTTCAGAGAATCAATTATTCTTTTAGAACATAGTTTGAGTAAAAAGATCTAGGCTCTTTCTTGATAACATTATGCTAAGTGAAAGAAGCTAAACACACAAGATCACATATATGCAAAGCTATAGAGACGGAAAGTACATTAGCAGTTGCCAAAGGCTAGGGCAAGGGACGACAGGGTGTGAAAATAATAAAATGTTCTGAAATTAGATAGTGGTAATGACTGTACACTCTTGTGACTATACAAAAAAAATCAATAAATTGCACATATTAAAAAGCAGCAAAAATGGTGAATGTCATGATATATGAATTACAACTCCATTTTTAAAAATCTGGAGGGAATCAATAGTGATGGAATTTCCCAAGAGCTGGAAAAAGTCAATAAAATAGTACCTGTGAAATGTATTACTTGTTATTAGATTTAAACTAGTTTCCTTTAAAAAAAGACCCTGTGTTATTGGCCACACTGCCTCCATGTACCCCTTTTGTGACTAAATTATTCAACCACTGGGAACATAGATACTTGTCCTAAAGAACTGCTGTAAATGAAAGTGCTCAATAAACTATAAAGTAATACAAAAGTAAGAGCAGTATTTATTAAAAGGTTCTTTAAATAAATATGCAATTCTATATTGCAACTATGTACTTCAAGTTTCTTTCCATTGTATGTAAATAGAAGTACATATAGGAAAACATGTATAAAACCTACAAGAGATTTCATTCTTTTAAATTAAGCAACACTAATTTTTTAAAGAGATGAAGTAGAATATGCTACTCAACTACAAAAAGAAAGAAATTCTTTAGAGTCTCCTACCTATTGGAGGTGCTTGGTATCGATCCACTGTTTTTCTTTGTCTCAAATTATATGGTCTATCGTTTTCTTCTCCTTCTGCCTCTTCAACTTCTATATCTCCATCCTCCTCTTGAGATTCTAGTTTCACCCACACACACACACAAAAGCACTGTTTTAATACACAGGTTTAGTCCACTCCAGAACTGAATATTTACATTTTATCTTTCTTTCTGATCAAGTGATATTTAAAAGTATTGGCATTTTATAATATAGCATAAATCAATATACTTAAAAATCAACATAGATATAAAAGAAAATGCCTTTCCTACAAATAATCAATATAGTTTTCTGCTAAGTAAGTCAATGTGGTCATATTTGATCTCTTGATTTATTTATGATTCACAATTTTACTACAGCAAAATTCATTCAATGCCCAATTAACCACTGAATTAGGTTAGTGTTCAAATATGACCTGGTAGTTAAAAAAATATGTTTACAAGATAATTATTAATGTTACAGCAAAAGCAATCTTGTTGGCAGTATAACAGTTTGTTAGCCTGTTGACAACAGGTAAACATGGATTAGTTACATTTGGTAGGAAAATGCAGATAGGAATTGGGAGGGAGCCTGAAGCAGATTTCCAGGATATTGATAACCCTATAGTTTGCTTCTTGAACATTAGCAATTGCTTTATAATAATTCACCTAGTTATATATGTAAAAATAAATAAATGATAATATACATAAATCCTAAAAGTTTTTTTTTAAGTGGTTTAAAAAATTGGCTATAGCTGTGATGGGACATTTATTTGTAGTTTAAAATAACAGTCTAATAAAAACTTATAGGCTTAAGGTCCACAACTACAATATACTTTATGATTAACTTTTTACACATAAGAACTGTCAATATAACACAATCATATTAAGGCACAGGAAAAAATTTTTAATAGCCACTGATGTTGAGTGAAACAGGAGACTAAAAACCTGAAGGACTTTATATTCTACTTGTGACATCTAAAAGGTTATTTTTTCAGTTTAAAAAAAAATTATTAAATTATAGAGAAAAGCAGCAATTAAAATATTACTTATCTGAATAATACTATTAATTACTTGTGCCCAAATAAGTTTCCTAAACCTTCAAAAAATACTTTTTGATAAAATCCCTGCACAATAACACACTACTTACTATGGGAAGAAATTCTGTACATGTCAAATCTACTTTGGAAATTCCAAAAAGGTTTTCAGTTAATGAAAAAGCAAAAATCACATTATAAATCTGTCTCACCTATACTGATTTTCTCCAAAGGAAGCAATATAGAGGTGTTAGTTATAACAACAACATTTTTCAATACAGTACCTTCATTACACATATCAGCTCTTCATAATTTATTAATATATTAATTACAGAATATGAGATATAAACCTTTTCTTGTCCATCTAATCTACACAAATCAAGGCAACTAGTAATGTTTCTTGGTAAAATACAAGTACCCTGCATTTATAATACACCAAATCTTCTAAAAATTCATTTCAATAAAGAAGATTAGCTCCTGCCCTGGTTGATGTGGATCAGATGGTTAGAGTGCCATCCCAAGAGGCCACAGGTTCAATTCCTGGTCAGGGCACATGCCTGAATTGTGGGCCAGGTCCTTAGTCAAGTGCATGCAAGAGGCAACCAATTCACATTTCTCTTTCACATCGATGTTTCCCTCTCTCCTTTCCCTCTCTCTAAAAATCAATAAACATACTGAAGGAGAGGGAGGGGAAGAGGAAGAACAAGATTAACATCTACAGAATTAAATCCTATAGATGTACTAGTCATTCATTTATAATCCTTGAAGTAAACATACTCACACCATGTTCCCAGTTCCAGCCCTACAAATTCAGGGTTCTTCAGTTCAGAACCCAGATGTGTCTAGAAAAGAATAGTAGAACACTCTCCACTAGTACTACCAGTCCCTCTTTTTCTAGACTTCACCATTTATTCCTCAATTCATAACTAAACTTGAGACTCAAATAATCAGAGATTTAGAAGCTATGGATAGAATATAATTTTAGATAGAAGCTTCTGATTAGTAGGTACCTAAATACAAAACAGATCTTGCATAACAGGCAAATCAGTTGGTGGCAACGCCAAATTAGATCACTTAAGGACTACCAACAGCTACAAACAAGGTACATTATATGACAATATATAGCATACAGTAAAGGCTTTATTCCAATGGAGAAAATGAAAACTCAGAATGTCAGTTGAATAAAAATTGTTCTACATTATATAAAATATAGACCTCTACAGCGAAAATCACCTGCCTAGCAATATTACACATTTATTATTACACATTTTTCTTTACTTCCACCTGAATTTTCTAGTATTTATTTCATAAAGTGAAGAAGGTTTTACAAACCTTCTTCTTCACCTTCAGTAGAGACTTCGTGATGATTTTGTATCCCGTAACTATTTCTTCTCAGTGACTTCCTTCGCCTTTTCACTCTTGAATACATATCCATATTTTCCTTTTAAAGAAAGAAATCTGTCAAATATTAACATAGAATTTATTCCTGGATATAAATATTATAATCCAATGGGACATGCCCATTCAATAAAAGTTACTGGCCATGTATTTGCAAGGCACAGATTCATAAAAATGAAGCTTTCTGAACTCAATAAATGTAAGAGACAAGAGAATAAATAAATAAAACTTAACAAAATATTTGAAAATTGTAAACTATAATGCCATGGGATACTTTCTCAAGCAAATCACAGTCTAGTAGGATGGAATAAATCATAGTAACCATAAAAGAAAATAAAACAAGTTAAATGCCATAAAGAAAGGTACAAAGTAGAATCCAAAGAGCCTCCTCTTGATAAAGGCAGGGAAGAGAGGCAACATTTGATATGAACCTTGAAACAAGGTAGAATTGCATCAGCCCCTAACTGGAAGTATTAAGAGCAGTAAAAGATAGAAGAACAAGAACGACTTGTTTATATTTGGACATTGGTGTGTGAGAAGATAAAGCTGAAACCAGATTATGAAGGCCAAAGTATTTTTAATCAATTCAGTACACAATAAAAAAAATTAAAGAATTGTATCAAAAAAATTACAGAATCAGAGCTGTACTTTCAGATGACTCCTCTGGCAAAAGTATAAAAAGGATAAAAAGTATAAAAAGTATAAAAGTATAAAAAGTGGAAGGTTGTAGCAAGCAGGGTATGAATAAAAAAAGCAAGAAAGCAATAAAATCCTACACTAAAAATGAAAAGGGAACAATTCTATTAATCCAAGGAAATCCAAATTCTGTTCACTCTCCCTTTTTTCCTCAATAAAAATTAGAAATTGCAAGGCTGTTAAAGTTAGTATACTCACAAATTCTGTATCTGTCCACATTCGAAGTCGTTCTACCTCTCCTGAACGACGATTCCGTCTGATGTTAATGTTGTCCATTTCTTGCAGTACAGCTTCAGCAGTACTAGGATCATATAATAAAATGAGGGTTTAGACAGTTGTTGAAGTGTGTCATCCACATGAAAGAGACCTTCACCACAGCACAATTAAATCATCTATGATATTAACTGTACATAACACCCCTTTCTGAATTGGCATCCATCAGATAATGCTCCCCCCCAAAATGGAAGCAAAACATCTTCTACCTTAATATATGTGTTAAAGTAAAAATTACAAAGTAGGAAATTTTTGTTTATAAGGCTCTAAATACTTAAATCCATAATGCCACTACAATGTACTACTAGATCGAAGGCACTAAAAAGAATAACTAATTTAACTGCTGTATTTCAAGATAGTGTTAAGAATTATATAGGATAAAGAATTTGTAAATGTTTAAAACCAGTAAGATAATAGAACAGGTATTTTTTTTAATTCTTTATTTTATTGATTATACTATTACAGTTGTCCCATTTTCTCCCTTCACTCCTCTCCACCCTGCCCACCCCCTCCCACCCACATTCCCCCCTTTAGTTCATGTCCATGTGTCATAAGTTCTTTAGTGTCTACAATTCCCATACTATTCTTACCCTCCCCCTGTCTATTTTCCACCTATTGTCTATGCTACTTATTCTCTATATCTTTTCCCCATCTCTCCTCCTCCCTCTTCCCTGTTGCTAACCCTCCATTTGATGACTTTTTTTTTTACTGAAAGAACAGGTATTTTTAGAATTAGAGAACACTGACATCCATAAAATATATGCTGACATTAACGCATTTTATCCTTTAAACACTTACTATTTTTCCAGACACTGATCTAAGCATTTAAACAAATGTACATCTGAAACTAATACAAAATAATACTGAATGTAAACTGTATTGAAAAATGTCTTAAAAAATAGAAAAAAGAAAAATAATAACTAATACCCAAATTTGACAATACCACTATAGAATATAATTTCCTCTCTATCAAATAGGCATTATACTGACCTCCCCTGTCCAGGCCTTTGTAAGGATTAAGTAGGATAACTTATTACCTGAGAATAACGCTTCATTGCATATAGATGTAAGCAATTAGCTAGGCTGGCTCACTGGCTATATCCCATATGCACCATCTCAAAGAGACCTTCAATTCAAACTCTTAACTAAGCAAAACTACCATCAATAATGAAAACTTAATGTTGTTTGAAAATTATTACAAATACAAATGTTAAATGAGAAAATATTAAATGATTATAGTGAAGATAGAATTACTTTTTATAGTATCTATGCACAGAGTTTAAATAGGATGACAGAAATTTAACTATTATATAAATTGTATTAAATACAGTAAACTGACTAGGAACTCACAATCACTGCTAACCATTGTTAATTCAAATAAAGTTATAGAATAATGGCTTAAAAATCAAATGATTAAACGAACTGCTTACTGCATAAGCATTCATACCTATTTACTAGCTGGTCAAACAACAAACTCTGGTTCACACTTTCAAATCTGTTTTTCCTGGAACGACAACTTTTTCTGACTTCCATGTCACCATTTATACATGAAAGGTCTCCATCTCCCTTCTTTTCACCTCGAAGGGGATGACTTCGAAGGGCTACAAGAAGAGAGATTTTCATTTCAAGTACAGAACATAACAAGAAAAATTACTTTTAAAAGACTACAAAAAGTTTAATATAACCTCTTAGATGGCTTTATCATCCAATAATCTAAAATTTCTATGAATGTTTACAATCTGTCACAATTTAATTTCCCTTGTACTAATTTCTCAACATTTAACAATTACATATGTACTATACTGAAATCCAGTCATTTCCAACTGTATGCTAAGCATATTAGTAAATCAATTTAACCCCACTTTAAAGCTTTACATATAACAATACTATAAGAATTTTAATACTAATCAGTTTCATAACAGAATACTCACATAAGCTGCTATGTCCATTTGGTAATGTAGCTCCAGGCTGAGAAGTTAACCTAGAACATAATTATATTCAGTATGTAAACATATCAACATTGACTTAAAGGAGCAAAAAACACAGTATTGGTGGAATCATTTTAATTTTTAAAATGTCAGTAATATAACATTACCTTTTTTAAGAAAAAAGACTTTTTTCACTATTATATTGATAATATACCAATTAACAAAATATACTGAGTCATTTCATTATTTCAAGAACAGCTTTAATACTACAACTGTCTCTTCAATTCTAAGCTAAATTCCAATAAGGAGGCTTAAGCCTAACATGAACCATAAATTAACTGAGGTCATTAGTAGCAACTATAGCAGATCTTTACCATAGATTTGGTTGACAAAATAAAATTGAAACAATGACAAATTTATTCAAACAATATTTTGTTAGAAGAAAAAAATTACTTGAACACTAATATCATTCAATAATTTCTTCACATATTTTATTACACATTCTAAACTGATAATAAAAACTTAGCTAATTTCCCAAAAACAGTCATTGTGCAATTCTACCTTTTGGGTGGAAGAGGAAAAATGTTAGCGGATACTTAAATGGTCACCAAAACATGAAGACTTAAGAAAAAAGTCACCATTTGCCTTACTATAATTAGGAAGTTCAAAAACTAAATTGTTGCCCTGGCTGGTGTGGCTTGGAGGATTGAGCATCGACCTGCAAACCAAAAGGGTGCTGGTTCAATTCCCAGTCGGGGCACATGCCTGGGTTGCAGGCCAGGTCCCCACTTGGGAACATGTAAGAAGCAACCAATAGATGTCTCTCTCCACACATTGATGTTTCTCTCCCTCTCTTTCTTCCTCCCTTCCCCTCTCTCTAAATGTAAATAAATAAAATCTTTAAAAAATAAAACTAAACTGTTACATAATAAAACAGCTGTGAGTGTAAACTTATTAAAGTATTTCTGAAAAATTCAATTATTTTCAAATATAAAAGAACAAGGGAAGACATTCAGAAAACAGTAAATATATACAATCGTCTTCTATGTGATTTGAATAAAATGTTAAACATTTTTTATTGATTGATTTTAGAGAAGAAAGGTGGGAGAGAGGGGGACACAGTGACTATTCCACCCATCCATGCACTCACTCACTGTTTCTCCCTGCATGTGCTCTAACTGGGGATCAAACCAGCAACCTTGGTATATCAGGACAACACTCCAATCAACTGCACTACCTGGCCAGGACTGTATAAATTTTTTTAGCTAAAAGACTCTAATGTTCCTGGTTATTCTGGCAATTTGTGTGTTAAATCATAAATGTTAAATGTTATAACTGTTCATTGTAAATACCCCTGTTTAATAAAGGTCACAGCTAGGACAATTAAAGAATATGAACAAAAACTCCTACACATCTTAAGACTGGCAAAAATATATAAAAACAAAAACAAAAACTCCAGCCCTCCTTTCCTCCAAAAAAACAACAAAACTATATTTATTTTTCTAATACTATCTCTTCAAAAGTAATTCATTTTTAGCACACAATTACACAAGTACACAATCCTCCTGGCATTTGAATTTGACTACAAAGTAATGAAGTAAGTATATTAACAGGACATTCCTTGGATGATTATATACGTGAAATTCTATATAATCACTCTCAAAATCCACTTAAAACCAAATAGAAAAAATCAATTTATATACTTTGGCTTTGAACCCACTACAACATTAACTCAGTCTAATCTATTTAGTTCACAAGTCTTGACTCCAAATAAATTTTAGCTATATGTAAAAACAAATAGTTAAAAGTACACATACTTAAATTATTCAGAATAAGGTGTTAACCCTAATGTATTTCTACAAAAACAATTTAAAACTTTTCTGAACAGTAGCACCATCACTGAAGAAAAAGCACGTAAGCATTTTGTCCCTCTGAAGACAGTGCTTACTTAGTTTTTATTTCTTTGTTAATGAGGGGTGTCTTATGGGGGTCGAGGGGGACACAAGTTCTTCAATCTAATTATCTTTCAATCACAGATCATTGTCAGCATTTTACCATTATCATTTATCTTTAAAAAGAATTTTTTTTAAAAACAGACAATATTGGGGGTGGGGGAAAGCAGACAATATTAAATATTGCATATATAAAAATACTGAGACTTTAAAGGTTGGCCTACCTATACAATATTATGTGTATAATAAATCTTTTTTTATTTTTTTCCTTTAATCCTTACCTGAGGACATGTTTATTGATTTTTAAAGAAAGGGAGAGAGAAATACCAATGCGAAACAGAAACATCGACTGGCTATGCCCTGACCAGGAACTGAACCTGTAACTTTTTGGTGTACAGGATGACACTCCAACCAACTGAGCCACCAAGCCAGGGCTTAAAAGTCTCTTGAATCAATGTTCCCAAAAGTTAATTATTTAAAATGTAACCAGGTAGGTTCACTGCTTAAATGAATCCTCCAATAAATCCTTTATGATTATAAAGTCTCCCTTGTTTATTTTAAAAAGGAGAGTTCAGTGGGAAATATCTCCCTATATCTGTTTCCTAAATTTTTTAAATGGAAACATTATTACTTTATACTAGCCAATCATTATATTAGAGTTTTCTATACCAGTAATTATCTCTAGCAACTAGCAATGCAATACCAAATTAAAAGTCATTTACTTATTCTCCCTTTCCCAAATGAACCTAAGGCATGTAATGATTTAGGGTTTTAAAAATCAATTCAGCAAAAGCCTCAGTTTGGAAGACCATAAGCCCTACCACCCTTCCATTCCAATATGCCTCAGCATTCTAACTAGCGTAGGTGGCTGGTTACATTTAGCCTAACCTCACTACTCTGTCATCACTGACCACAAAAGTTTTTCACACAATACATTTAGGTTTACAGATTGTCTTATCAAAGATTTTTTAAGATTTTATTTATTGTTTAAAGAGGGGGAAGGGAGGGAGAAAGAGAGGGAGAGAAACTTCGACGTGTAAGGAATTGATTGCCTTTTGTACATCCCCAACTGGGGACCTGGCCCACAGCCCAGGCATGTGCCCTGACCAGGAACTGAACCAGCAACCTTTCAGTTCACAGGCCAGCACTCAACCCACTGAACCACACCAGCCAGGCCTCAAAGATTTAACTTTGTATCATAGAGTATGACTTTCTATTCTTCTAGAGCCATCAGATGCCTGCCACTTTCCCCAGGCTGCCAACAACAACACACATATCGCATCCAAGTTGAATAAATGTGCACTGGCAAATAAATGCCAGCTGCCAAAAATCCATAAAATAGGATTCTGTCCTCAAAATATTTGTAAGCACCAATATCCATCTAGGTTAGCATGCATATTTGTGAATTTCTACATATAAGATAAAGAATATAGAGTAAATGTTTTGACCACACAAAATAAATTATTATAATTACATTGATGAACTTGGGCCTCAAATATATAAGCCCAGATTTCTCCCCAAAAGAAAACTCTATTTCAAATTTTTCATGAAAACTTAGAAATTCTAGTTCCACTTTTACCTCTCTCTTCATCACTTACCTCTAAGTAGAAAAGTCATTTTTACCAATCAACACTAATTTCTTTAAATAATTTAGCAGTCTTTGCAAAGTCCTTTAGGAATCATTATTTTTCATAACTAATACTAATTCTTATCCACATTCATTTTTTTCTCCAAATAAATGTTTGTAAGAATTGGTTGGTTGGGTATTGTTCCACTAAGCAAAAGATTACCAGTTCAATTCCAGGTCAGGGTACATTCTGAGTTACAGGTTCAGTCTCTCTGGTCGGGGCACATAGGAGAGGCAACCAACCAATGTTTCTCACATTTCTTTCTCCCTCCCTTCTCCTATCTCTAAAAAAAATAAAATCTTCAAAAAAAATTTAATAATTTACCTTCAACGTTCATAAGAACTTAGTTTACAAAATAAAGAAACCAGGATTCTCAGGTTCATAACATAAAAACAACCAGAAGTCTTCAAATAAATCCTGATGTTTGTATTTATGCTATCTCAAAATCTAAAATATATTTAAGTACAAGTTTTGCTTAAAATTCAACTCTGTTGTACCTAATAGGTCCAATGACATTTCACATCATACAAAACACCAAAAGAGTCTAAGTATAGCACTTACATTCCTAGATGAAAGTTTAACTCAAAAAAAACTTTTTAAAATGTGAAATGCTAGCCCTACCTGGTGTGGCTCAGGGGACTGAGTGCCAGCCAGCCTGCAAACTGAGAGATCTCAAGCTCCATTCCTGGTCAAGGCATATGCCTGGGTTGCAGGTCTGGTCCCACTGGAGGCATGCAAGAGACATCCAATCGATGTCTCTCTCACACATCCATGTTTCTCTCCCTGTCTTTCTCCCTCCCTTACCCTCTCTCTAAAAGTAAATAAATTATTTTTCTTTATTAATTATGCTGTTACAGTTGTCCCATTTTCCCCCTTCCCTCCCCTCCACCCTGCCCACCCCCTCCCACCCACATTCCCCGCCTTTAGTTCATGTCCATGTGTCATAAGTTCTTTAGCTTCTACATTTCCCATACTATTCTTGCCCTCCCCATCTATTTTCTACCTATTGTCTATGCTACTTATTCTCTATATCTTTTTCCCCTCTCTCCTCCTCCCCCTTCCCTGTTGCTAACCCTCCATGCGATCTCCATTTCAAATAAATTCTTTAAAAAAATAAAAATAAAATGTGAAATGCTAAATATTATTCTTCTGCCAAAACAGAAACAGTAAATTTTGTTAGCATTCATCATTTAAGCTTTTTATTCTAAATATATTTAGTATTTTTTTAGAATATCACCTCTAAAAGACCTAAAAGGAAGCAAAACTATGTTTCTTCCCCCCAAAATTTTTGAGGTCTTTCTATGAAAGACATCAATTTATATAAAAGCTGTCTGAGTGGATAAGATAGGAAAATCTAGTGTACTACACCCTCAGACTTGAATTAAACTGTTGAAATTATCTTACAGTTAAAAGTCAAACTTTAACACTAAAAGAACAGTTTTTAGAAACATTTACCAAGAAAAAGAAGCCTGATTCACACTCACTAAATACCAGAGACAGACTGTAACAGGGATATAAAGTCTGGAAGTGTAATTAAAGGGCAGTACTCATCTTGAGAATACCATTACAGTGATCTGCATCAGTTTCATCTCACACATGAACATGACACAGGAGGGGAAAAAAGCAATAGACTGTAACTCCTGTATTTTTCTACTTAGCTCCCAGACAATGCAAAATAAAAACCTTAAAATATGACTATGCTGTACTCCTGAAACTAATATAATATTGAATGTCAACTATAATTGAAAAATAAAAATGTTTAATGTTTTAAAAAAAGAAAGAAAAAAATTTTAAACGAAGTGGTACCTTTTCTGGACCAGACTGAAATAGGTACAGACTCTTTAGGAAGACTAGTAAATGTAAACTACTTGTCCAAGTTTATATAATCCCAATAATTTTTTTCATTAAAAAATATAAATGTAAGTATATATACATAAAATCAAAATATTTTTAAATACTTCAAGGAGAAAGGAAACCAAAGAATTTCCCTTTTATTTTCCTTTGCAGCTGGCTTATTATCAGCACTTCTCTATCAAAGACTTTGGAGAAAAGGGAAGCAGAAGATTCCGAGTTCAGAGTTTAAACCTTTTGTATGTGTGTGCTTATCTTCTCTACATTAAGTTATTACCATTTACTTTGGTAAGTAAAACTAAGTTTTCCTGCTACATATTAAATCAGACACAAGCACATTTAAGTTGAAACAGGAGGTGAAAATGAAAAAATTTCTTTAAAACTTTAATTTAGGTTTTATTATATTTTAGTATGTCAATACAAGTGGAATATTTAATAATTTTAGAAAGGGGGTATTTTACCTACTTTCTAATAAAAAATAATTCTAACCATATGTTCTTACTTAAATTTTCAGGACTATACACATGTATGCATATTTAAGATCTATCAAAACCCATATTGTTTTAGTAATAGGTTTCTATTATATACTATTTTTATAAAACAAATATATTTTATAGCATATTTAGAGAAAATAAGATGATATGGTAAATTTAATGCAACTTATAAGTATTTCTAGATACTAGCAGCTTTACAATTTAAGAAAATTAGCATTAACATCAGCCCTGAATCACATCAAACAATTCATGAAAAAACCATCAGTGAGTTCTCACTTCTCACCTGGCCTGTCCAGTTGATATGTTCCATTCCTCTCTCTGACTAGTAGTTCGTGACTTTGATTTGTCTTTGCAAACAGAATCAGGTTGTTTCAAAGTGCGTTTGGCTGGAGGAGACACGTGGCTATCACTTAAACTACCATCGACCTCAGATTTCTGAAAGAAAAAGTTCAAAATGTATTTAGTATTCCTGCTGAAACACATAGAATTATTAAATTCTTGAGAAAGCAACAATATTTATTCAACCAATAAATATCTATTGTATGAATCAGTGTACAAGTGTAGTAAAATGTAATAATCTGTAAATATAGAAACAAACGTTAGAAAAGTATGTTTAGTCTTGTTTGTATTTTTAAATAGTTTCAAAAAAATAAAATAGTTTCAGCTTACAGCAAAGGTGTGTATATACCTTTTTATTACATGATTCCACATTCTTCTCCTAAATACTCCACTGTCCACATCCCAAAACAACGACACTTTGCTACATTACCATAATACAACCATCCCAATCAGAAATTAACATTGATATAACTGAGTCAATCCACGGACACATGAAAATTTTATCAATTGTCCCAACAATGTCTCTCCTTTGTGGTTCAAGATCCTATCCAGGAACACATAAATTGTATTTAGATATAGGATCTCCTCGGTCCCCTTCAATCTGGAACAGTTCTTTAGTCTTTCCCCATCTTTCACGACCTTGATTGAAAAGAGTACAAAGCGCCCTGGCTGGCGTCGCTCAGTGGATTGAGCGCGGGCTGCGAACCAAAGCCTCGCAGGTCCGATTCCCAGTCAGGGCACATGCCTGGATTGTAGGCCACGGCCCCCAGCAACTGCACATTGATGTTTCTCTCTCTCTCTCTCTTTCTCCCTCCCTTCCCTCTCTAAAAATAAATAAATAAAATCTTTAAAAAAAAAAAAGAAAAGAGTACAAAGCACTCCGACTGGTTTGACTCAGTTGGTTGGACAATTTCCCAAAAAGCAAGGGGTCACTGGTTCAATTCCCAGTAGCGGCACATGGTTGGGTTGCATGTTCAGTCCCCAGTTGGGGTGCATATGAGAGGCCACCAATTGATGTTTCTCTCTCACATCAACATTTTTTTCCTTCCTTCCCTTCTCTCTAAAACTTAATAAAATCTTTAAAAAAAAAAAAAAAAAAGAGTACAAAGCCTTTCATTCTCCAGAATGACCTTCATTGCAGGTCTGTTTGATGCTCCTGAACCAGATTCAGGACACACATTCTTAGAAAGAATATAAAGAAATGTTACTGTACATATTATACCTACCCATCCTTATCACCTTGATCACCTGGTCAAGTTGTTGTCAGCCAAGTTTCTCCACTGTAAAGTCTATTTTTCCCTTTGTATTTGATCATAGTATGTGGAATTATTCTGATATCAGCAATATCCTGTTCCCCATCAAACCTCTACCCATCAGCCTTAGCATTCACTGACTATTCTTGCCTTTATCCAATACCATTATGATGATGATTGCCTAATCCCATCATTCCTTCTACATTTTTTAGTTGACATTCTACTTTCCTCTCCCCACTTGCCCAATTCATTTACTCATTTATCTATATCAATAGGCACTTGTGGAGCCTTATTTTATTCTATGGGTTATAATCTATGACTCTATTTTATTGTTCAAATTATACAAGATTTGGCCATTGGGAGCCCTTTCAAAGTGGTTCCTATATCCTTTTGAGACACCCCCATCATTTTTAATATTTCCTTATTTTATGGATCAAAAGAAATCTCTTAAGCTCATCTTCAACTTTCCCTCTCTAATCTTAGAATTAGCTATTTCTGCAAGTTCTGGTAATTAGATGGTAATTAGATCTTGATGAAAACCAAGATCTTGGCAACTGGGGGTTTCACTGCTACTGAGTCCTCTTAGCAAAGACAGGTAGGAAATATATAAAATATATACAGATACACACACCCCTATATCTATTTCTTAATCTGTGCCTAAATAAAAAATTAAATGTGTATACACAATGCTTCTAATTCCTATCCCACACACTGTTTCTTTCTAGACTTTCCCTTTTCTGTTTGTAAGCCCTTCTCAGCAAGAAACCTGGTTTCCATCATCTTCAGGACATTTATTTATTTTTTATGTACTCTTCCAATTAATTTTTAAGCTAATCATCTTATTTTAATTCCCATATTTTAATTATTAGAATTAAGAATAATAAATGTTAGTCGTGTAACATACACAACTTATTAGTTTAAGTTCCCAAGAAAAACAGGTCAGCTACTTTCAAACTATCCTCAACAAACTACACTTGTCACTCCAAATGTGCCCCACCCCAATCAGAAACCATTTTTGACAAAATGCCCAGGTGATTCTAATGCATATTAGAGTTTGAAAAGCACTATTACTTAACATATTCAACAAGTACTCCTTAAGGAAGTAATGCCCTGTGTTCTAAGCTAAAGTATATTTGTGAACACAGAAACTGATACCTATAAAACCACTTTACCAATTTCGATAGCCCAAGCCTAGATTACTCTTTCTAATCAAATCCCACCACTCACTCTTTAAGACCCATCTCTACCCTAAAATCTTATCTGAAGAATCTAAGTTAATTGACCTTTCCCCTACTAGCTGCAACTTTAGAATACATTTTGACAATTATATTCAATCTAGCATTACATATTTATCATCTTTAATTGGTATCCACGTCTTGAAATTCTAGCAAGATTTTAGGTTCTTTAATTTTTTTAAATTACCCTATTTGTTTTTAATTCCACAAAACAGCAAGCAAAAAAAAAAGGCAAGATTTCCAAAAGTTTGTTCAATAAATTACTAATAGGAATTATTAGGGGAAATAAAGGAAGGCTAATGGTCAAACAAGTTTGGGAGACAATGATCCAAGGTTTTTAGCTACAAGACTTCTAAGAGTTTTTAACATGTTAATATGCAGTGTAAATCTCTAAGTATAGAAGAAAGTATAGAACATTTCACAAACATTTGATCAAGCTCTTTTTTCATGAAGCATCTGTAGGTAATGCAATTTTACCCACAAACTCTGGGAATAAGTACTATGTGCTTATGTACTCACTGAATTAAAAATAATAATAAAATATTTGAAGCTTAGTCATTTTTTAAATAATTTGAGTTATTATAATAACTATAACTTTATTAACTATTTAAGTGAGGGTGTATGTTTATTGGTCAGTCTCTCATAATCTCTGGCTTGTTTCCAGTTCCATTCAGAGCGTCTCTCAAAGAGTTGCCCACATAACTAGCTGAATCAGAAATCACCTGGATTTCTCATTAAAGACTCGTAACCTGTTAAACTAGAAATTCTGGAGGTGAGGTATCTTCAACAAGAGCCTCCCAAATGAGTCTTAGTACACAAAAGTCTGAGGCCCTCTGGCACATAATGCAGTATGAAGTATAATAAGAGGCACATCATCCTGCTGCACTAAACTACAGTACTTCTTTTAGGGACGGGTTTCGATCTTTCCTTGGCTCTGTGACAGAAATGTCACAATAAACAGCATTACAAAAAGACCCTTCCCTAGAGAAATCTAGATATTTAGGTAAAGCAAATGGACAAGATGTAAATATATGCAAAATGATTACTTCAGTGCCATTTTATTAACTTCAAGCTTTGGGAAAGCTTTTACCTACAAACCTGATACTAACAGTTTACCTTTAATAGGATAATCATAGGTTCAACCTTAAGTTTTCATCTTCAAAGTATTTTACTAGTTAATTATAACCTAACCCTTTGAGGAAAGGCGTTACCAGTTTCAGGCCAAAAAGTTGAAGAGAGATTATGCAATCTACTCACAGTCATTTAGCAATCTATGCCAGAGTCATTACAGTCCGGAAGTAGGAAAGGCACCTCAAACTCAGGGAATAATTTCACTTAACAAACATTTATTGAGAACCTAGTGTATACATAAGGTACATGGGAAATGGTAAAACAGATTAAGACCCACTTGAACTCAATACACAATCTATTGAGTTGACAGTCACATGATGATAAGTACTATAATAGAAGTATATAATTCTCTAAAACCAAAAAATAAAAATAAGAACTGCTAATAGAGATGAAGGAAGACATCATAAATGAAGTGGACTTTGTTTTGTAACAACATAATAATGGAGCACATAGAATGGTCAGAGGAACATGATTCAGAAAAGACAGTCATTCAACCTAAATGACTGTTTTCTCTAAACTCTCATCTTCTAAAATTGTTAACTTTCCCAATTTGCAAAAATCATTTTCTCCTCAAGTCTCATCAGCTACCACAAATACTGACCACAATTCTGCCACAAATCACATAAATTAGGCAAAAGACTTTAAGAATAATGAAGCAGAGATTTTATGCGGCTTTGATTTTCAGGGGAGGCTTCATGCCCAGATAAGAATTTGTCAGAAACCCAGAACCTGGACTTTAATGTAAAGACAAAAAGAATATACCCAAGTACAGCATTAAAAATGAGAAATTCAAGGGGACAAGTAAATTAGCACACCACTAAATTAATTCAAAACTGGATGATGGCCTCATCTAGAATTGTGAAAGTAGAAAATAAGAATTGATCCCTGAAAGCAAAATAACTCAGATATTAGTGAAATAAGTATTCAAATTAAGACAACAGGGCAGGTATAAAAAGTAGTTGTTTTTTGGTGTGTAGGAGGAAGCCAGGGGACAGATGTTTAAGGGAGAAAGTTACACTGAATTCTGATTTCGAAAGTTAGGTTTACCAGAGCAGAAACAGACTCATAGAAACAGAGAACATTTTGACAACTGGCAGATGGGAGAGGGGTTGAGGAGTGGGTTAAAAAGATGAAGGGATTCAGAAGCACAAATTGGCAGTTATGAAACAGTCATGGAGATATGAAGTACAGTATAGAGAATACGGTCAATAATATTGTAATAACTATGTATGGTATAAGATGTTATCGAGGTGATCACTAAGTTATATAATATCTAATCACTGGGGTGTGTATACCTGAACCAAAAATAATAATGTATGTCAGCTGTAATTGAAAAATATTTTTGATTATTTAAAAAAGAAAGAAAGTCTGACTTAGCATTCTAGCCAGAAATCCAGGGAGATGTTTATCAGGCTGTAGGAAATGCAACTCTGAGTTACAATGAGGTGAGGACTAGACATAGATACGAAATGGTAATAAAGGAATCATAGGTAATATAAAGAATAAAAAATGGACAGAAGTCAAAATCTTTAAAAAATGCCTACATTAAAGGGATGAGCAGAAGGGATTTCATGTAAACTAGAGAAAAACAGTGCCTCACTTAAAAGACGGGGAATGGAAGTTTGTTCCAAAAAGACCAAACAGGAGGAAAGCTGATAAACCTGTGGATTTACTAAGTGAATTAGTCACTGTAACTTCTGGTAGGGCAATTTCTGCAAATGCTGAATGGAATTCTCTAGATGAAGAACTAAGCAGTGAGAAAGTACAGGTGATGACTACAGAGTTACTCATAAATAGTCTCAAAATTAAACAAGAAAGAAGACAATAGTCTGAGGAGGTCATAAAGTCAAAGAAGTCAGGGAAGGACTTCCTTTTTAGAGACAATAAGATGACCTGGTTTCTTGTAAAGAGAAGAAAAAGAATCACAGAAGAGAACAAAATAAAATGAAAATTTAAAGAGTAAGATAACTGATGTAAAAAAGATCCTTGAAGAGACAAGAAAAAGAGAATAAAGAACATTATCCCCCAGGTTAGATCAGAAAGTATATGGGCACAATCAATGTTTTCCAGTTTCCTTTATAAGGCATATTTTCCCCACCTTTTTAAAAATAAGTACTCCTATTTTCATGTGAAAGCTTAGAAGCACAGTCAGTTTCTTTTTCTTTCATTTGTAAAACGAACGCACAGAGGCAGCAGTTACCATGACTGCAGAAGACAAAACTCTCACTGCTCCTTATTCATTTAGGGCCAATATTATGCTACAAAGTCCTAAAACTCAAGGACACACATTATCCTAAATTTCCTCCAAATACCGCAAGAGTATTGGCTTACTAGTTTTACATTTCTGAACAATCACCATGAAAGAATATGGAGAGGGAAAAAATACATAGAAATAAGCTGAAGCATTGTAAAAAGATAAAAATAGTCTATTATAATTTAAAATGCATTTCTCTTCCCAGTAATCTTTTTAACCTGAGAATATTACATAGTTAAAATGAGAGAGGAACAATGTGGGTACTGGAAAATGCCACAGACCAGAACATTGGACAGAACCAGTCTTATGTTGGCGCCACAGCAACATTGCTGTAATTCACTATTAACCTCAGAAGACTGTTAGAAGAACCAGTCAAGGTAATATGAGTTATACAGTCTCAAATAAGGATATTTGTTTGGCTTTGTAGGATTAATAGAACTTCATAAATTTATTAATTATCTTTACTGATTCATTCCTCCCATGAAGAAAATTTATAAAGCAGCAATTACTGTGTTAGATACTAAAGATACTTGATAAGACAGTCTCTATCCTTCAAGGAAGTTAAAGCCTAACTACTTAAATCAACCAGTAAAAGCTATAAAAACTTAACAGTGCTCACAGTATTGGGAAATGGAGTGCATACTGATTTAGTCTGTTTATAGGACAATTTGACAAAACCGATAAAATTTTAAAACATATTTATCTTTGACCCAATAATTCCACTTCACCTAAAAGAGAAAGGTTATTTCCTGCTACATTGCTTACTACACTAAAAACATGGAGGTGCCCTGGCCAGTGCGGCTCAGCTGGTTCAAGCATTATCCCACAACCAAAACGCTGTGGTTTCAATTGCCAATCAGGACACACCTGAGTAACAGGTTTGTTCCCCGGTCCCAGTGCAAACAGGAGGCAACCAATAGATGCTTCTCTTTCACATGAATGTTTCTCTCTCCAATCAGTGTTTCCCTAGCTCTTCTTTCCTCTCTCTAAACTCATCTGAGGATTTAAATAAATAAAGAAACAAACAAACAAACATGGAGGCAACTTAACTGTGTGACAATTGGGAAGAAACAAACAGTTAAATAAGTGGATGATACAATTATTCAAAATACTAGAAAGCCATCAAGAAGAATGGGTATTTAAGAATATATATAACACAGTCAAATTAGAAAAATTAATGATCATAAATAGTAGATAGGGTATGATTCAATTTCTGTCAAAAATATACACATATAAATAACCCACACATATGTGTGCAACAGTCTGGAAAGAGGTACACCAGCTTTAACAGTGTTTATCCCCAGGAAGAACAAACTGGAGGAATTAGGGGAGCAGATGAAAGTCATTCATTTTTTTCTATGAACTTCCATATTGTTGAAATATTTATTTCATAATTTTTAAATAAAAATATTTTTCCATATAATAAGATAATCAAATTGGTACCTTAGTAAAATTTACTGTGACTGAAAAAAAAAACCCAAAGGAAAAAAAAGGCAAAGTACTTATATCCATTTTTTAAAAAAATCAAATTTTAGACAATATAGGACAAAAAGGGAAGTAAAACATTACAAAAGCATGTTTAAAAAGTATGTGGTTAGAGGGAACATAATTAAAAAAAAATGTAAGTTAAATTTTTAAAAAATACAGAAGTTTAGGTTTTAAGAGCAATCAACAACAAAAATAGCATACAATGAACATTTACCAAAACTAACCATAAACAGGATCACAAATATAAATGATAACAAATCATATGAAGTATGTTCTCTGAACACAGTGGTACTACAAGTAAATAACAAAAAAGACAATTAGAAAGTAAATGCCCAACTGTTTGGAAAAGTAAGCAATATACTTTTAGATAACCAATGTATCAAAGAATAAAGAAGGAAATTAAAAACTATTCTAAAATTAAGTGTGTATGTGTGTACCTATACATACATACATATACATATATGCACAGATTTTGAACAATAAAAATATAGAATCTTGGTATGGGACAAAATGGAAGATTAATCTGAGTAATCAAATTCATACTATCTTTTCCATCTCTTATTATTTTCTATCATTTATTTGTATTTTTCTTTTTTTTATAATATTAGCTTTTTTTAAAGATTTTATTTATTTTTAGAGAGAGAAGGGAGGGAGAAAGAGAGGGAGAAACATCAATGTGCGGTTGCTGGGGGCTGTGGCCTACAACCCAGGCATGTGCCCTGACTGGGAATCGAACCTGTGATGCTTTGGTTCACAGCCTGCACCGAATCCACTGAGCTATGCCAGCCAGGGCTGTATTTTTCTACATCTAAGAGAAAATGCACATTTTTCTCAAGCACACAAAGAACATTTACCAAAACTGATATTAGGTCACAAAGAAAGCACCAAATTCTCCAAGAGAAATACACAAATGTTATATGAGAGACATGCCTTGCTCTTGGACAACTCATTATGAAGGTGTCAATTCCCTGCAAATTAATCTAGGAATTCAAATATATTCCCAATCAAAATTCTAGTTGGACCTTTTGAGGAGCTCTATAATCTTAATTGGAAATGTACATGAAAAATATAAAGATCCTTGAATATCTAAGTCAACTTTGAAAAATAAAGAAGAACTTGCCTTTTAGGAATTAAGACATGTCTCAAAACACAGTCACAGGAATAGTATGGTACTGCCACAAAAATAAACAGACCAACAAAAAAGAATAGAGAGATCTGAACAAAACATATATGGGAATTTGGTGTATTATTAAAGATTTATTTATTTTTTATTTTTAGAGAGAGGGGAAGGGAGGAAGAAAGAGAGGGAGAGAAATATCAATATGTGGTTGCCTATCACATGCCTCCTACTAGGAATGTGGCCTGCAACCCAGGCATGTGCCCTGACTGGGAATCGCAATCCTTTGGCTCACAGGCTGGCACTCAAATCACTGAGCCACACCAGCCAGTGTGGGAATTTGGTGTACTATAAAGTGGCCCTACAAAAAAATAGGTTGTCTAGTAGAATCAATTAAAAAAAAAAATCAAAGACCTAACAAAAAGTAAAACTACATGCGCTACAGGGTCACAATGTAAATAGTATCCCTTACTATTTGAGGAAAAAAAAGGTTAAAAGTCACTGATCTGTAATATATAATAATCTTGGAAAATAAAAAATATATAGCAAATCCTGTAGAAAATAGAAAAATGGGCAAAATAAGCATTTCAGAAATGAAGATATAAAAAAATGCCACAAAGAGGTGCTCATAGTCATTAGCAATCAAAGAAAAGCAATTAAAAGGGTAAAAATTAATCCAAATATTGGCAGTGGTGTGGAGATACAGGAACCTGTATACACTACTCCTAGAAGTGGAGACTTAGAGCACCAAACCTAGAGGTAATACAGATTTTAAGTACATGTCCTCTTGGCTCTAGAAATCCCCAAACCAAGTCCCCAAGGGACACTGTAAGAAGGTATTAACTGCACCATATAACATACAACAAGTACACATTCTATGCCATTCACATAGACTATAGTACGAACAGTGCCTCCTTGACTTTTGCAGCATGGCAGCCCTGTAACAGTGAACCAAACAGACAAAAATGCTTGCCCACATGGCACTTACATTTTAATGTTCTACCTGCCTGATAAACATTAATTGATTGAATATAAGAACAAAGGAAAAACCAAGACTCACCACCAAAAATTAGGCTTCATTACCTCCCAAGTGCCTGTCTGGAAAATTTAGAAACCATATTTTATGAGTATCTGAAGCACCACTGCTTCAGAGATTCTCATTTAGGTCCTAATGATAGAATACAGACACACACTAATAATGCTAAACATATTTAATTCACTGGTATGTATCTTCATACGTATGTATGCCATATAATGCCTTTTCAAAAAGTTTAAAGTATGAACATTTTTCTCAAATGGAAAACACACATCTATCCCCAGAGAGAGGTTCTCAGAGCATCAAAGAAAATGCGCACACTGATAAATCAATATTGCCAAGCAGAGGGAAAGACAGCAGCACAAACACACCTCTACTGGAGACCAAAAGCCCTGTGCTTACTCACTTTATATGGATTTTTTCCCCGAGCCATTTTTAAAATATGGGAAGCAAAGATATTGCAAAATGATCTCACAATATGCCCGCTCCTCTCCCTATACCCACCCCCTGAAATAAGGCAGCAAGCAATTACTGAAAATCACTGTTCTGTATTTCATATCCCTACAGGCTACTGTTCCCACTTTCAGTCCCAGTGCAATCCTAGACACAACTCCAGATAGTCTAGTAAAAATGTGTCTACACACAGCAAGTACAGTACTTTCTGACTCTACAACAGTTTGCCTTCTTCACTTTTTCAGATATTTGTGGAAATCACTGATTGAACAGCATCAAAGAGTAGTGATGAACACAGATCAGACAGTGATATGCAAGTGGAGAAGACAGAACTAGATTTAGGTATTACTCCTACTACTTGGCCTTCACCTGGCCACTTAACCAGAACTAGATTTAGATATTATTGGTTCGTCAAAAAGTTCATTTAGTTTTTTCCATATGATGGCTCTAGTAGTGCTTAGTTGCCTTTAACTTCATTCGAAACAATTTTGTTAGAACATATTGTGATAGCTGTTATACTAGTATGCATTAAAAAAACTCAAAATTGGTGAATTTCTGTGTAACTATTTTAATATTAAGGATGGAAGAAAATAAACATTTTTGGTGAATTATGCTTTATTATTTCAGGAAAGGTAAAAATGCAACTGAAACACACACAAAAAAGATTTGTGCAGTGTATGGAGAAGGTGCTGTAACTGATTGAATTGTCACAAGTGGTTTGCAAAGTTTCTTGGTACTATTGACATTTTGGCAAAAACATTATTTTCTGTGGCACTGTCTATGCATTGGAAGATGTTTAGCAGCATCCTTGGCCTCTACCCACTAGAAGCCAATAGTGGGAGATAAATGACATACTCAAAATACCCAAATCAATAAACTTGTTGGTGAAACTGAAAAACATGTTTTTTACGGAAAAAACTAAAGAGACTTTTTGACCAACCCAATACATATTTGTCCTTCTACTGGCCATTTATTCTCTTCAGAAACTCAATTTCCTCAGCTGTAAAATGAGAACACCACCACCTGCCTTATAAGGTTGTTGCAGAAATTAAATGAGACAGCATTAAACACCTGGCATGAAATGCTAAACAAACCTTAGTTTACTCTTCTCTTTCTTACTAGGCCACTACCAAGTGGGCAGATAGGCAAAATGCTACAAATAAAGTGAAGTTTGTCAATATGAAAATCATTTAAAATGAGGCATACTTTCCACTCATTCAAAAAATATTTATTAAGCAATATCTGGCAGGCACTATTGTAGGCACTCAGGATGCAGCTCTGAACATGACAATTTCTATCTTTAAAGAACATCAAAGAGTTCCACTCAAAACATTCAGTAAGTAAAGGATTAGAACTCTTACCTGCTGAGCATCTATATCACTCATTTAGTCTCAACCTTGAACTGATTTATCGTCTTAATAATTGCTCATATGTGCACCACTGTGCGTACTTACAGTTCTGAAAGTAGAAACTGTGTTTTACTTATCTTCTATTCTCAAAGTCCAATCATCATGATTTTCACAAAATAGATTGGCTCCCTAATACACTGTTTCATCCATTTAACAGATACTTACTAAGCACCTTCCATGTGTCACCTGCTGCACCAAACCCTAGGAATACAGCAGTTGGGTGAAAGTAAGAGACAGTGCCCGTTCTCGTGGATCGTATACCTACTCTAATGGAAGAATCTATGGGAGAAAAACTTTAACCAAAAGCATACACATGTGCCCTATCTCCAGATAAAACCACAATGGAAAAACAATTAATACCAAAATACTTACAGTATCTTAAATTTGTAATCTTACAGCATATATCCAAAGCATAATACAAATTACAACTTAATAACTTTAATGCAGATGTCTTTTCTATGTTTGATCCAATATTTAACTCTCTAAAAATCTTTAGCTTATATTTATTTAAATAAATTTAACACATTTTATATATGGTTTTTCCCCTGACTCTGCAGTGAATAAATCAGGGGTGTCAAATTCATTTTCACCAGGGCCACATCAGCCTCGAGGTTGCCTTCAAAGGGCCCGCCCGATATAACTTTAGGACTGTATAAATGTAACTACTCCATAACAGTTAAGTGAGAGCTCAGCACTGCCGCCAGGTAGAAACAAGGTGCTGGGCCAGATAAAACAAGGTGGAGGGCCAGATTCGGCCTGTAGACCTTGTGTTTGCCACCTGTGGAATAAATGCTTTTTACTCAGTGACTCATTTTTCATGAAAATCCTCCCCCAGCAAATAGGTATAACAGAAATAAAACATTCCTAGTACAAAACCAAAAATCCAAATAGCAAGAAATCAACTCAGTAATGGACACAAGTCACACTTTATTGTGTAAGTCTGAAAAGAAATGCCAAGTATACAAGTCGAAGTAATACAGCACTTTCCTGAAGTGAATCCTTGAAGAGACAGATCACTCTCTCAATTCAGGTGCTGACTGGTTGGGCTCCTGAGTTCTCAGAACAAGCTGTAATCCTACCACCTGCCTAGCTGGTTTCCAGAGGTTATTGGTTTATCTATGATTATGTATTTAGGAGACATGCAATCAAGGACCTATCGAAGGAGGGTAAAAAGGCTGCTAGGGAATGAATTTAGGATTCACCTCTACCAGTGTTGTTAAATTTTATCCATGACTTAAAAAAAAAAAAAAAAACTGCAAGCTTGTATAGTATTTGGACTACAGAAATGGCCAGTAACTGAATTTCTAAAGTTGCATTTTCACTTGGCTATCAGAGAGAATCCTATGAACTTCACAGTTGCTATGGCTCAAAACTGTGACAGGGGACACTGCTTACCACATTACTCAATACCACCTACATGGTACTCCATGTGAATCTGATATTAGGAAAAACTTGCTCTGCTCCGAGGAACCTGTACTTTTCCCTACTCATCTTAAACATTACTACATTCCTCTCTCAGGCTTTTCTATGTTTGAGCCTCAACTTCAACCACTCTGCTTGGGTTCTACTGGTAAACCTAGGAGTGCTGGAAAAGACTAAGTACAGGGTGATAAAGCACAGCAGGGGGTGGGGGTGGTGAAAGAGGGTGCAGGAGGATGATGGAAATAATTAAATTAATTTAAATTTAAAAAGAAATAACAGCCCTGGCTGGTGTAGCTCAGTGGATTGAGCGCGGGCTGCGAACCAGGCATCAAAGGTTTGATTCCCAGTCAGGACACATGCCTAGGTTGCAGGCCATGTCCCCCAGCAACCGCACATTGATGTTTCTCTCTCTCTCTCTCTCTCACTCTCTCTCTCTCTTTCTCCCTCCCTTCCCTCTCTAAAAATAAATAAAATCTTTTTTAAAAAAAGAAATAACAGAAAAGTGTAAAGTGATATTAAAGGACCCAGAGATTTTTCTAAGTAAAATTTAAATGAAGCAAGCTTAACCGTAAAGTTACTCAAAATATTTTCACCTTCTCAACTAACACATGGACTCAGAGTCAATGATCATCTCAAAAAGCACAAAAAGCTAGTGACAGAGCTGAAAGCACAGCAAACAGAACTAGGAAGGATGAAAGAGTTGAAGTATTTTTCAAAGACTGTTTTCCAATTCTGTGGATATAGTATCAGCTTGTTTGCTGAGAGTGACTCTGAGGTGGGGCAAATAAATGGTAATTACTGAAGGTCAGATTACCTGACCTAAAAGAGGTCAAACTTTATGAATGCTAAATACACAAAAAAGCCAAGCACTATACAGAGGTAACTGCAACTAACTGCAAAACAGAAGTCAACCTGACATCTAAAAAGTGTGGGCACAAGAAAATCATTCCAATAACCTACAGAATGTATCATATGTTGGTTTCCCCATCCTACACATACTTGGGGGAAAGACAAAACTATAGGTATAGCTCATGGTCCTATGGCTTTTTAGAGCAAATGAAATGTCTCTAGGTACAGTGGATGAAATAATCTAAAAAGAGTCAGAAGGGAAAGAAGAGGGGGGAAATCAGCATCAGGTATAAAATGAACATAACACAAAAGTAGAGAAAGGGGAACCTCCTCAATTTTATATCTCATAAAGAGGATGCATCTCTTCCTACAAAAATCAAGTCTCCTACAGAAACAGCACAAGCACCCCATTTCCCATCAAGTCAGTCTTCACCGACACCAGCAAATGTCTAGGACCCCACAGACACAGAGGATGCTTTGGAGCCCTGCTCCAGAAAGGGTAAACCGCGAGTGCTCAATTCCTGTACCAGAAAACTAACTTGAGAGGAAGAGCTTACCAGACTCAAATCAACCCACCTCAGACATATACAACCTGCTTCATGAATATGTAATCCACAAACTTAAAAAAATCAGAATCATAACATCCTCTTCTAAAGGACTAATCACACACAACACAGGATTATTAAATTTCTCAGAGAAAGCAATTAGATCATCCCATCATCTACTACAGCCAGAATCCAAAGCTTAAAACCGAAAAACAAATATGTCAAAGTAAATCTTCATTAGCCTGTTATTTATGGTCTTTCAAAACACTTTAAAAGGATCCTCGAAACAAAGTTTCATTAGCATCCTTCTAAAAGAGCTTTAATATCTTTCATTCTTCCAGCAATTTAAGAGCTACCAAATGTCCATTTCTACATTAGATTATTGATTCCTTGCCTTTTAACATCTCCATAACAGCTGCTTGACAAATTACCTCACCTCGTTCCCGGGGGTGGGGACAGCACGACACCCACCAGGCCGAAATGGGACCGCGAGCCGACCAGTGACGGGCGAGCTAATTGCTCCGGCGAGTCGCTCCCACAGACCAGAGGCACGCACGGCGCGCTGCACAATTAAATGCTCACGCTCTCAACATTTTATCCGCCCTGAAGTGGACACGACAGACCTTTCTTAAGTTTGCTTTCATCTTAAAGTATATGTTAGCTTCAGAAAGTCAATAAGCTTCTACATGTTTGGAATAATTTCTACAGAAAGCCTAATTTTCAGAATAATTGCTCTGAATAGTCTGCACAACTTTCAGATTTGGCTCTATTTCACCCTAAAAGATCTGTAAGCCCCCAAACTGTCTATTAACATAATTTTGAAAGTATTTCCCAGATTTTTAGCAAAATAAAAGTCAGATGCATTTTCCAAGACACAGTAAATATACTTCAAAGTAGTAACGTAAACTATGTCGCTGAGATAGAGAAAAAGCACACATAAACCATAAACTTGTAGAGCCCTGTAGAAAATAAAATACTGCTTTCCTCACATAACAACAAAATGGTGTGGATTAGAAGGCGCATTGTAAAAGAATTGTAATCTCCAGCCAAATTAGCCTTGGCAAATAAGCCTCTTTCCAAACAAAAACAAAACCCTCTTCTGAATCCAACCAATCTCATACGACACAAACCCACCAATTCCTCAAAAGTGACAACACATAATTGCTAACGTAAAGTTTTACACTGTATTACAATTTCAATCACTTAAAAAAAAAACCTGTATCGACGGCCTCGTTCAAATGTCACTTTAGCGACAGTGTGACAATGACGGTGTTACATAATCACCAAGCAGCCCTCGAGGAGTCCGCACGGCTCGGAAGGACCCCCGCCACCACCGAGCGCGCCCGCCCGGCCCGGTGGCGCCCGGAAAGCCCGCCGAGGTCCCTAACCAAACCTCAGCGGGCCGGCTCCCCCGCCGCAGCACCGCGTTTGATCTCTCCCGCCCGCCGAGGCGACGGCGTCGACTTCGTTTTAAAAGTTGGTGTCAGAGCAACTGCAAACTTTTCTCGGCACCCCTGCCCGGCTGCCAGCCGGCGCTCCCCGCTCCCTGCCTCGCCCCCGAGAACCACCCGCGAGCAGCCGGAGAGCGCGCTGGAGTTGGGAGCCGGCAGCAGCCGACGCACTCACGGGACGGGTTTGACACCGCAGGAAACTTTCACTTCTCCGGCCTCCCGCCCGGGGACTCCGGCCCGGGAAGCCCTCGCTCCCCCGGCACTCTCCTCTACAGCGGGACAAGGGCACGGGAAGCAGACCGTTCTAAAGTCCCCGGGAGGACCCCCCACCCCCGGAGCCCTCTCCCCAGGACTCCGGGACTGTTCTGTACACAAAAGAGGCGGGCCGGCGAAGCTGTCGCGGCCCTATCTAGCCGGGTGCCATCCTCCACCGCGCCCGCAAGACCCGGTCTGCAGCCGCCCGAGAGGTGTCCCCTGGACGCTTCCTGCCCCGGCCCGGCCAGACAAAGCCCCGGCGGCCGGGCCGACGCTCGCAAGCCTCCGGACTCGGGCCGCCGCGCTCTTACCCGGGCCTCGTCCAGAGCGACGCCGGCGCCACCGCTTCCCCCGGCCTTGGCGGCGGGGCAGCTGGCAGCGCGGGTCTTGGAGGAGCGGGTCCGAGAGGAGATGAAATGGCTGCTGCCTCCGGTCGTCCCAGGCTCTGCTCCGGCCCCAGGCCCCGGCCCAGGCGACTTGGACCCGAGAAGGCGCAGAGAACTCTTCCGGGTGTTCACCATGGTCGAGCCAGGAGGACGGGGTCTACCCCGCGCCCGCCGCGCCCGCCGCGCCCGGGAGAGCTGGGGAAGGCCGGCCCGCCGGCCGGGCAGTCGGGGCCAGTGGAGGCGGGCCGGGAGACGAGCCCACACGGACGCCGCAGAGCGCTGACGAGGACAGGCGACAGTAGGACAGAGAACGGGAAGTCGGCGTCAGGAGGAAGTAACGAGAGGCGGGAGCAACGCGCCAGGCCGACGACTCAGACCCTCCGCCGGCTTCGCCCTCCTCAGCGGGAGCCGAGCGGAGCCGCCATTTCTACCCCTTTCTCTCCCGTTCTCGCTCTTGAGCTCCGTGCGTCAAGGCTCCAGCGCCGCAGGGCCGACAGGACCGCTCCCAGCCGTGGCCGCTGCGGGGCGCTGCGAGGCCAGCCAGCCTTTTCCTTGGCGGCTGCTCCCTCCTCGCCCCCCGCCCTTCCAATAGGCCCCGCCCAGCGGTACGACGTCAGGCTCGGCGGCTCGGGAAGGGGCGCTCTGGACTCTGTCAACTCTATGGTTTCCCTGTCGGGCTAGCACACTAGTAAGGGGGATGGAAAATACCCCAAGGCGTACTGGATGAGCTCTCACACTCTGGCAGGCCCGAGCACCCCAGCATCCCCCGCCATCACCCCAGGTGGCTCGGACGGAGCTGGGAGCAGGAACCGGGCTTGGAGGCGGACCTCGTCAACAACTTGACCAGGTCGCGGTGACCTGACTTGGAATCTCAGAGATACCGAAGGCATGACACTGAACTTGAGTAACACTTTTCATGGCTGTAAAAAGGAAAGTGACAAGTGTGATAAAATAGATCTGTGCGGTATCTGGCACATAGTACGCTGGAAAAAGAACAAATGCTAAAACCCTGCGTCTTTAAACAAAGCAAGGCAGGATCTTTTTCTATAACCCTAGCCAGATGTAAGGCGGAGTCACAAAGACTGAATTCTTCCTACTGAGAGCCTCCTTTATCACTGCCGCCCCCGCCCGCGCAAGAATTAATACAAAAACTGAACGCAAACATTTTAAATGTGATTTAACTTTCAAAGGAAAAGATTAACACACACGATTTCTATGAAAAGCTCTGCTGTGAAGTACGAATTATGTTCATTTCAAAAATTTTCTGTACATTAGTCATTGAAAGCCTACTGTTTATTGTGCAGATCTTCCTGCTTGCAACGCTTCAGAAAAGCGTGAAAAGTCCTGAAAAGATAGCTAAGCTGCTTCCGAGTTAGCGCATTCCAGCCATCCAAGCTCCCAATGACCCTGGGAATCGACATAGTTTTTCCGTTTGGGGTACAATGAGGATTCCAGGAAAACTGACAAATCCCTCTTACACGAATTTGCATACCACACCTTCCCCAGGACACCACATTTAAAATCGTTCTCTCGTGGATGTGGAGACCTCATAATGGCAATGGACCTGGGTCTTTCTGCATCACTTAGCTATAATCATTGAACAGAATAAACAGTTTCATTTCCAGCAGGAAAAAACAAACAAACAAATGCTGGCTTTAAGTATGATAGAAATATCCTGAAGGCTCCTCAAGCCATGCTATAGCCTATACCACCCGCCAGAGCACTCTGGTGCACCAGGTCCCTGTCCGTGTCAGGCCCAGTCTCCTCACTTCTGCCAGAGTGGCCCCTGCTCAGTACCAGCACCAGATGGCCACCCAGTCCTAGGACTGGGTGGTCCCTAGGCTCAACGACTTACTCTAAGCCCTACCAAGAACAGCCAGTATTCCTCTTTGTAGTTTATGGGCCGAAGGGAGAAGGGGTCATGGCTGCCCCTTCCCTGCACTGAATTCTTCATAATGGGTATGATGAGCTTTTCCCTTACCCTCCCTCAAAACTCCTTAACTGAGAACGTGCTCTGCGAGGGGCCACTGAAGCAGAGGTTTTTCTCTGGGGACCTGTCTCAGTGTTGGCTGCACTGTTGTGATCTCCAAAATCTAGCCTATTTTTTAATTCTCTATTTTTGCAACAGCAGTTGTAATATCAGGAAGACTTCAGAAGCCCATCTTCTGTAGTTATCAAAAAAGTGAGATCATCCTGAAGCAACTTTTTGAAAAATATTTTCTCTGACTCTATTTCTATAAATGCTGTATTCAAAAAAAGGAAAAGTACCTGAAGAGGTGTATGGTATTCAGATTAGCATAAAAGGCTTTGGGTGCTTTCCTCCTTTGTTTTGTTTCTGTGTTTGCTTTTGTCCTAAGTTGAGAAAGCCAGGTTGTGAGTTTGGTTACTATAACCTATACCATTCATTAACAACAAATATTTACTCTAAACCCAAGGGGAGTTAAGTACTATATCAGGTTGGGAGAGAGGGATTTTTTTAAAACAACAACAGCATAGTTCTGGCCCTCAAAAAGCTCACAGACAAGGAGGGAATGAAGGAGACACCCAAAAGACCAGTAAGCTGCAACGTGATGTTTGAAGAAAGAATGAGCCCCAGCTGTGTGGCTCGGTTGGTTGGAGCATCGTTGACATCGTCCTGATGTGTCAAAGTTGCAAATTCGATCCCCAGTCAGTGCACATACAGCAATCAACCAATGAGTGCATGGGTAGGCAGAACAACAAATTGATGTTTCTCTTTTCCTCTCTTTCTCTAAAGTCAATCAATTAAAATATTTTTTTAAAAAAAGAATGAATGAGCAGGGGTGTTAGGGAAAGCCTCTGAGAGGTAATGACCCCTGAGATGCACCTTGAACCACAAAGTGGAGAAAGAAAGCATTACAGACATGAGAAAGGAAGACTTGGAAAAGATATGGAAGCGTTGCTTGTTTTCCACAGTATGGCCTGCCTTGCCTTCTCCTACCTTTCTATAATCTTTCTTAAATTCTGTCCTTAATTTCAAATGCTTAAAAGAAGCTGCAACTTGTCCTGGTCAGGTACCTCAGGTGGTTAGAACATTGTCCTGATATGTTGAGGCTGTGTGTTCAATCCCTGGTCAGAGCACATACAAGAAGTAACCACTGAATGCATGAATGAGTAGAGTAACAAACTGATACTGTGCTCGTGCTCTCTCCCTCTCCTCCTTCACCCCCACTCTTCCTTTTGCTCTCTCTCTCTCCAAAATCAATAAATAAATTTTTAAAATTACAAAAAAAAGAGCCCTGGCCAGTGTGGCTCAATGGATTGAATGCCAGCCTGTGGACCGAAGGATCGCCAGTTTAATTCCCAGTCAGGGCACATGCCTGGTTTGCGGGCCAGGTCCCCATCTGGGGACTTGAGAGAGGTAACCAATCACTGCTTTTCTCGCACATCATGTTTCTCTCCATCCTTTCCCCTCTCTTTAAAAATAAATAAATAAAATCGTTTTTTATTTTTAAAGATTTTATTTTTAGAGAAAGGCAAAGGGAGGAAGAAAGGGAGGGACAGAAACATCAATGTGTGGTGACCTCTCACTTGGCCCCTACTGGGGACCTGGCCCACAACCCAGGCATGTGCCCTGACTGGGAATTGAACCGGCAACCCATTGGTTCACAGCCCACGCTCAATCCACTGAGCTACACCAGCCAGGGCTAAAAAAAAAATTTATAAAAAAGGGAACCTACAACCTGCTATTCTGTAGAGCACTTGGGATCTTGCTTCCCAGCAATTGTCAGCTTAGCTCAAATCAACTCATAAAAATTCTCTGCAGGTCCGGCCATGTCTTACACGAATAGCATGACTTCATATGTACACAATATTACAGGGTCTGTTTTAAAACACGCAATTATTAGAGCTAATAAATAAATTCAGCAAAGATGCTGGATATATAAACAAACATTAATGATATTTCTATATTGTAATGATGAAAAGTCTAAAAAGGGAATTGTTGGGGACCGCCATGCCTGGTCTCAGGAAGTTGTAACCCGCTGTGACTCAGGCTGAGTGAGAGACCTCCGGACCAGGAGCCACTAAGGAGATAAAACTTATTTCCCTGGCACAGACACTGCATGTTCATATGCCTCATTCTTTTTCATGCTTGAATGGCAGTCAATGATGGGTAACAATTCTCTTGGATAGAGAATGAACCTAAGACAGACGCGTTCACAAAGGAATGTTACAGGGAAGAAACTCGTGGGGCCATGAAAATGAGGGGGTGATCACATCAACCCCTGCCCCCTCAGCTATTGTCAAAGCCTGAGTCTTCATTGTGAGTAATCCAAATCTCCTAACTTCCTTTGCTCAAGCCTGCAAAATTATCAAAACGGTGCAGTCTGGACCAGAAACAGCAGACTGCTGGGGTAATCAAGCCTAAGACATAGAATATGAAAGACCCTGTGAGATCTGCTTGCTGGAGGATACTCTTTAATTAGAATATGAAGTCACAGGCAGGAAACAGAACTAAGCTTTAAGTCCTGTAGTCTTTTTAAATGATAAAACCCCAAAATCTCTGGCTTAGGATCCCAGGATGAAATCTGCCAGCGCCTTTCAAAAGCTAACTACTTATAATTTGCAAACTGTATTGGTATTCAAGAATAAAACCCTGCTGGTGCAGGAGGATGGGGCACTCTCTCCTAGGGTGCTCTACCCTAGGGAGTGTGGCCTGGTACTTTTCCATCTGAGAGAGTGGCCACTCTGTCCCTACTTCCCCACAGAAAATTGCCTATCTCTGTGTATGTTCATTTCTCATGTTTCGACGAGCCATCTGCAGCATTGCGTGATCACTGCAGGCATGTGATCTCGCATCAGGGAATTAAGAAAGCAATTCTTATTAAAACAGCATCAAAAAGAATAAAATACTTGGGATCAGAAGGTACAGGACTTGGACACTGACAACTAAAAGACAGGACTGAAAGAGGACGTAAATAAATGGAAAGACATCCCTGTTCATGGATGGAAAAACCGAACATTGTTAAGATGTTGATATTTCTCAAATCGACATATGGATTCAATACAATTCCTATCAAAATCCCAATGGCCTTCTTTTACAAAAATGGAAGCACTGATCCTAATTGCAAGGTACCTGGTATTTTTAATGGGGGAGTTAGACCTTGGTCCTTGAGTTTGGCCAAGAAAGAATTCAGAACCAAGAACTCTGGCATATGAAATTTATTTAGAAGTCACTGTGGTAGAAAAAGTAAGCCAGCTGTGCTGTGTGGACTCAGGGAATAAGTTACAGAGACAAAAAAAGGGGGGGCCTTGGAGCTCAGGACAAAGAAAGAAAAGATAATGTGCCTGAGAAAAGAAGAGAGGGAAAAGGTACTGCCTTGTGAGAGAAAGGGGGGGGGCGGACACTGGGTCCTTTGTCTTAAGGAATTTTACCTGTTTTCCAAAGGGGAGGATTTCAGTACAGCATTCATGTACTTTTTCTGAGGACTTAACACTTGAGAGTGGCTGTGCAAGGGTTTTCATAGGGTTCTTAGGAGGCTATTCTCTGCCCCCACCTCGTTCCTCTTCTAAGGGGGTCTAAATCACATAGCTAGCAGTACAAAAGGTCAGAGGATCTAAAGTGTATGAGCAGCGGTATCAAAGTTTAGGAGGTCTACACCACATGACTAGCAGCATGATAGACCCCTGGGAATTTCCTCCCTGGTGACATTTCATATTTGGCCTTTCATTCCTGCTCTGCTCAATCTAACTGCCTACTCTATCAGAACAACCAAAACAATCTTGAAAAAGAAGAAAGTTAGAGGGCTCATACTTTCTAAATTCAAAACCTACTACAAAGCTTCAGTAATCAAAACATGATACTGACATAAGAATAGATCTTTAAATAAATGAAACCGAATTTTGATTCCAGAAATGAACTAATACATCTATGATCAATTGATTTTTGACAAGGGAAGAATCCTCTCTATCAAAAGGTGCTGGGGAAGAAAAGGAAGGAAGGTAATGGAGAGAGGAAGGGAAGGAGAGAGGGAAGAAGGAGGAGAGAAAAAAGGAAGGAAGGAAGGAAGGAAGGAAGGAAGGAAGGAAGGAAGGAAGGAAGGAGAAAGAAGGAAAAGACAAGAAAAGAGAAAGAAAGAAAAAGAAAGAAAGAAAGAAAGAAAGAAAGAAAGAAAGAAAGAAAGAAAGAAAGAAAAAGAAAGAAAGAAAAGGAAAGAAAGAAAGAGAAAGAAAAGGAAGGAAGGAGGGAGGGAAGAAGGGGCCTCATATAAAGGTCAAAGAAGTCTCTTGTTCAAAGGAATTGAAGTATCCTAGTAACTCCTTAGTGTAGGCTACAACAGACAGGATTTCAGGAGCACTGATTTGAAATTAGAACTCACCACAGGATCCCAGAATCAATCTCTAAACAAAAGATGAATTTAAAATATTCACGAGATGCCTTTACCTGGGTGAGCATAGTAGGGGTCGCTAGGGAAGTCCCAATCTCATTTTGAATATTAGCATTAAAACTGTCAAGTGAAAAACAAATCCCGATTTAGACAAATGAGGCTTTATTTGAATATGTTATTGCAATTGGGGAGGGAGGGAAAGAGACTACTCCATGAAAGTAAGGTAGGAGGACAATTACTGTAGGGCAAATACTCAACTGTCAAAAAAGCAAACAAGCAAATAACCCACCTAGTTTTAGGTAAAGAGAGAATTTATTGTAAGAGATTATTATTTTTTTAAATTTTTTTAAGATTTTATTTATTTATTTTTAGAGAGAGAAAGGAGGGAGAGAGAGAGAGAGAAACATCAATGTGTGGTTGCTGGAAGACATGGCCTGCAACCTAGGCATGTGCCCTGACTGGGAATCGAACCTGCGATGCCTGGTTCGCAGCCCGCGCTCAATCCACTGAGCTACACCAGCCAGGGCTATTGTGAGAGATTATTCCAAAAAGAAAGGAACTGTCGCGATGGGAGGGTGTGGGAGGAGGGGTGACTCTTGCTATAGGGGACTCTGACCTTGCACAAGATCCGCAACGATCTCCCAGGTCAGTGGGGCATTTCTTTTACAGGGAGCAGGGAACAAAAGAAAGAACTGGCTTTGGGGAAGTGGGATGGACCGGTGGAGGTCGCAGTGATCACACTGCAGATCAGGAAGTCAGCCTATTTTCAGGAGCGGTGAATAAGAAGGGGTCATATGCTGGCTCAGGTGGAGGGTGGGTCAAAGTTTAGGGGGCTGGAGGAAGGAGAGAAGCTTAACAAGTTTGGTCAAATCAAGGTACCCGGTATTTCGTACAATCAGTTCAGCTAATCATGTATGAGGCCAAAAGAATGGGAATCTGAAGGGTCTGTCGTAGGTAAACAAGGGAGCATCCAGGAGTCACATCTAAATCACATGGGGGATTTTGCTGTAACCTTTTCAGAATCCCAAAGGGGTGGGAGGATTTCTTTAAAACCCTTGCCTTCCAGAATCTCAGGGTTCAGGCTCAAGTTCAATATTTCCATAGTCACAGGGTTCAAGTTCAACATTTGTCAGCATGTAGGAAAATCTCTCCACTGATTCCATCAAAGTGAAGTACAGCGGGATGGAGACGCCGGGTCCTCAGGTGAACCCACAATTAGCTCCGGGCTTTTTCCGAGCAGAGTGCAGTGGCATCCAGCAGCCGGGCGGCGGCAGGAAGCAGGTGGCGTCTGTGAAGCCGGGAACGCCGAGGCCAGACGCGGCCCCGCCGCCAGCCCCGCCCCTACGCGCGCTCTCGGGGATGCGCAGAGCCCGCCTGGGCGCGCGCTCTCGGGGATGCGCAGAGCCCGCCTGGGCGCGCGCCGCGGCGCTCGGTGGCGGTCGAGGAGGGAGGCGGGCTGGGTCCCAGAGGCGCGGCCCCGGATCCGCAGAGGGCCTGCGGGCCGCGGTGCTGCGGCACTGAGGAGCTCCAGTCCGGCGACGGCTGCAGGCGCAGCCCCTGAGCGAATTGAGGACGAGGCCGGGAGGAGACGGCACGGCGCGGGCCCCTCCAGCGGCCACGCCCGGAGGTAGTTTCCTGGCGCCGCGATGCGATCGGCGGGGTGCGGGGCTCGGGCCGGCGTCTCCCGGGCTGGGCGGCGGGGGTCGTTGGGTCGGGCCGTGCCACCCCGCCGGTCTTTGTCTCGGTGAGCCTGGTTTCTGCCGGGTTCGCGACCTCGCGCCTGGGATCGCGAAAGGGCGCCGTCGGGCGGCGGGGGCGGGCGAGACTCCTGCGCGGCCCAGGTGCGCCGCGGCTCTCGGCTGCCCGCCGCCCGCTCGAGTGCGAACTCCCTGGGAGCCCGTCGGTGGTTTTTTTCTTCCGAAGTCGCTCGTCAACTTCGAGTTAGGTGCGTGCGGTCAAAATGCCCCGATTTCCAAAGGCGACCGCTGCAAAAGCATAGTACAGAAATTCAAGGCGTATCTACTTTGAGTTGTCGTCCTTTAACTTCATTACCACTCTCCCACAACTCACTTTATATTGCGGGTTTGATGTTCTTCCTTGTTTTCATACTTATTTTCTTTTTTCTTTGTGTGTGTGTGTGTTTTTCTTTGTACTCACATTGTATTGCTCCTCAGCAATAATGAACGTCAGTGCGGTGTCCAATGTTGGTTCCTTCGTATGTAATTTGAGATCGTTGAAAATAAAGATAGGAAACTGACTGACTGTGTCGACCTTAATGTGGAACTGTAAAGTGTGACAGACTGTGTAAACAACATGAAAATCCACTTCCTTATTTCATAGTCATGGCTCAAGTGTGTTTTGGGAGTGTTTATAAGTTTTTCAATTATAGTTTAGTTTTAGTGGGACAAACTTTAAAAGTTGGTGTGTCTTCTCTCTATGCCAAGAGTCACAATGACTGAAAATGCAGTTTAGTTCAGTGAATATTGAGCATCTATGTAAAACAGTAACAGTACTAGTGCTGGTGGAATCCAAGAGTCAGTGAGAATTGTGTGCAGGATGAAGGGAGTGACGAAACACACAAATAATAAATATGCAGACAGAATACAGTATTAACAGACACTACTGCTTGTGACCACTGACTCCTATACCCGCCCTGTGGTAAATACTTTACACGCATACTTTGTACTTAATGTTAATTATTTGATTTATCATTAAATATTTTTAGTACCTACTGTGTACTGAATGCTAATGATAGGGATATGTAAGCAGTTAGACAGGTGTGAGCAGAGTAGGAAGGCCGAGTACAGAAGGCCAACAGGGTGGGAAGCCCTAGGAAAGACCTGGAAGTGGGCAAAACAGGAACACAGGGAGTCCATGAAGCCCAGTGGGCTCACTTCTTCTGCCTCTGCGACATTCTAAATAAATTTTCCCTAATAATTAGAGTCCCTGGCTCTGAATTCTTTCTCAGCCAAACAAAAGGACTGAGGTCTAACTTCACTGGTTACATCCATTGCTAACACGACAGCAACCATCACAGATTTTACCTTTAAAGACTTTACATTCTCACTGGGGGAAACGGATATGAAACAAATTGTCACACAAGTAGATGCCAACAAACCAAACAGAAGCTAAAAAAAGAAGAATGTAGGGTGTTGTGATAGCAAGTAAGGGCTTGGGGAGGCACTTGTGCCAGCCAGGGAATCAGTTAAGGTTTTCCTAGGAAAGTCACCTTCAGGCTGAGGTATGGGTACGTAGGAGTAGGTGAAGGTGACTCCCCAGGGAAGGAACAAAGGTCCAGGCAACGGAACTAGGAACAGAGGCTTGGGAAGATTTCGGGAACTGAAAGGTCAAATCGACGGGATTGAATGTAGAAAGCAAAAGGGGGGTATGATTACAGCCAGAGAGACCATGTGGGACAGGGCCCCTTAAACTATGTTAAGGATTTGGGACCAATTTTTTTCTTTTTCTTTTTAAAAACTTATGGAGAACTTTTCAAATCACTTAAATGTAGTGAGAGAACAGTACAGTGAACTCCCCTGTAATATTATCCAGACTTGGACCTTATTTGAAGAACAGTGGGAGTTCTTGGAAGGGTTTTAAGCAGGGAAGTCCCACACTCAAATTTGTACCTTAATTAAAAAGATCACCCTGACATCTGTGTAGAAATTGGATGGATGGGGACATGAGTGGATGTGAGGAACTGGCTAGAGATGAGGGTTGTGTCTGGGAAGATAAGGCAAATTCTCAGGGCATGTAACTCATCTCTCCTTGCTGTGTTAGCAAATCTATATTCATACATACCTTTTGGAGAAGTCATGGCAAGTTTTTCTAAAGGAGATTTTATTTGAGATGAGTTTCACAAGGTAGGTAACAGGTCAGGAACCCTGGAATGAGAATGTTCTTGGTGTCAAAGGATGGCTAACCCAGTGACCTTGACAGTCTCTGCTGAAGTTTCCCCTTTCCCGTAAGATTTTCTCATTTAAATTACCTGTGACACTATCATTGTGGTCCTTAGGCGCTTATAACTCATTATCACTATTTTTTCTAGAAGACACAAATATATTTTTTAGTGATTACAGACAGATCAGATAAGCTGAAACTTTCTAAGAGGTTTCATTTTTTTTATCACTTAAGAGTTAGCAAACTAGAATTCATAAAATATACAAATAAACTTTCTTAAAGTGTCTGATTCTGATGCTACTATAAGTTGCTCTGGAGGCTTAATTTTGCCCCACAGCAGATCTAAGTGAAGGAACCTCACTCGGAAATGTGATCCGTTGGTTTCTTTTCCCTGGTGTTCGGTGCCAGGAATGGCTTCGTTCTTAAAGATAAACTGCAGCTTCTGCATAAAGATAGCATACCCAGTGTTATAATACCATGATTCAAATTCTTCTTTTTTTTTTTTTTAAAGATTTTATTTATTTATTTTTAGAGAGGGAAGGAGAGGGAGAGAGAGAGAGAGAGAAACATCAATGTGCGGTTGCTGGGGGACATGGCCTACAACCTAGGCATGTGCCCTGACTGGGAATCGAACCTGCGATGCCTGGTTCGCAACCCGCGCTCAATCCACTGAGCTACGCCAGCCAGGGCCAAATTCTTCTTTAAAAAAAGTATCTGTTTAGAAAAATAAATAAAATTGGTAGTATGCAAATTTTCCCAATGTATACGTTGAAAAGACTAAATCTATTTTGACTGGAGTTTCTCTTTAGTGGATATGCTCCAAAAAGCTCAGTGTCCTCTGCCTCCTGACTGATAATTTTATCTCTGCAGTCGTTGGTAGAACGTGGGATAATATCCGGGAGGGTGTTTGGTAAACCGTGATGTTCAGTACAAGTGTAAGACAGCAGTGATACTAGTTGGAGGTAAACCAAAGCAGAATAAAGGACCTTCTCATCTGCCCGTTCTGAGGCCCACCTCATGCTGGTAGCGTAGATGTTTGTCAGGAGGCTCTTTTATTGTCTACTGTACAGGACATGGCTGAGGCCCATTCATGTCACGTGACTGTGATCATTGGGGCGGTCACTCAATGGACATACGTTTTACATGGTTCATGTACATGGTACTAATTTATGATAGAAAACATCTAAAGTAATGGTGACTTTACAGCCATGGTAGAATCGTTTTTTACTTCTACGCCATGTTTGCGGTCAGTAATTTAGTACATTTTTCCTCGTTAGCCTGTAAACTTGCTGGTGATAGAGACTCTGGCTGTCCTATCAATCCTCCTATCATAGGTTCTAAACCAGCGCTATGTAGACAGTAGTAAGAGGTCAGTAAGTATATAAATGTTTTTAAAAGTTTAATTAATGAAATCAAAAGTGACATTTCATAGCCTGGTCAAAATTCAAAGACTTTTAAGACTAGGTCTGGAGTGGTTTCTTACCAATCCTTGTAACAGGTTGAAACAGAGGGACAGGAAAAGAGGAAGGAGCATAACACTGTATTTTCCATATCTCCTCTAGTCCTCCCGACAGCCTCGTGAGGAGGGTAACTGTCTCCAGGTTACAGGTTAGAAACTGGGGCTTAGTGAAGGTAAATAACATGTTTGAGGTCATCCAGCTCCAATATGATGCAGCCAGTACTCCGGTGCAAGTCACTTTAAAGCGGAGGCCTCTTCATTCTCTTTTGCTGTCATAAAAGAAGCAGAACAATGTATCACTAGCCTGTAACTGTGAAATGATGAAAACATTAGTATTGTCCTTTGCTCGAGAACAGTAACCTATCAGTGGGAAACAGAGCGGAATGCTTTAAGGGGGGCTGCTGTTCACTTCCCACTCACTGTGCACTGTGGAGGAAACTGGACACATGGAAGTCGTGATACCTGTCCTCCTCAGGAGATCTGGCTCCAGTGGAGAGGCTAAAAGACACAGTGGAAACAATAGTCAAGAATATCAGACAACATGACTTAAACACCAAAAATATAAATGCTTTAGGAGGGGAGTATTAATAAGGGTTTAGTATTTCACCTTTATGATAGGAATGGATCTCAGGTTGAGACTTGCAAGGATAGTTAGGAATACAGTGCCTGGAAGGATAGTCACAATGTGAGCCAAGAAGTGGGATGACTGTTACATTAATGATACAATAAGGATCGTTTCCAAACTAAGGGATTGCTTCAGAGTAGTTGCAAATAATGTTGGAAAACTGTCAAGTGAAAAAGCAGACAGCACCATCAAAATCTAGTGTCCGCAAGGGGTGGGATCATTGTCTGTTTTGTTCGGTATGTACCCCGAGCACCTAGGACAATTCCAGGCGTACAGTCATCGCCAATATACATCTTTAATATTCTTAAGAACGTTACTCAGGTATAATTAATGTGCAGTAAGATGCACATATTTAAGACATACCATTTAATAAATATTTTAGTTTTAAATTTTAAAAAATATTTTAGTTAAATATTCAGTACTATTAAATATTTTTAAATATTAAATGGTATTCAACTGTCTATAATGTTTTTTTAAAGATTTTATTTATTTATTTTTGGAGAGAGGGGAAGGGAGGGAGAAAGAGAGGGAGAGAAACATCACTGTGTGGTTGCCTCTTGCACACCCCCAGCTGGGGACCTGGCTTGCAACCCAGGCATGTGCCCAGACTGGGAGTGGAACCTGTGACTGTTAGGTTTGCAGGCTGGCACTCAATCCATTGAGCCACACCAGCCAGGGCTATAATGTTTTATTTCTTAATCAAAAGAAGCGAGTAAGTCAAAATGTAAATTCTTCTGAATCTGAATGGTAGGGTTGGGTGTTTATATTTTTCTCTATTCTTCTGCATATGTTGGAAAGGGAAGCAATGAAATAGTTTAGAGCCCCTGCTGGTGTGGCTCAGTTGGTTGGAGTGTCGCCAAATAAACCAAAAAGGTTATGGGTTCGATTCCCATCATGGTTCCTGCCAGCATTGCAGTGTGGTCAGGTGTGTGTGGGAGGCAATCGATTGGTGTTTTTCTCTCTCTGGAATCAATAAAAATATATTTTTTAAAAATGGTTTTAGAAATGATAAGATTTCAAGGACAAAGTCTTAGGAGATGTTAGCGAACACAAAATTCTGGTTTTTTAAACTATATAACTTTATCAAAGTACCGTAGTCACACAGTTTAAAGGGATAGGGTGGCTTTACCCTCAGGCTAAAGCGTAGAGTCTGAAATTATTGCTGGAAATGCTGTGGAAGGTGCCGTCCCGACCTGTACTCACTCCTCTGCCCCTTTGAACTGCCTCCTTTTTCCTTCCTGTCCGTTTCACCTAGTTTTTCAGAACTTCTCACAATTTCCTCCCGAATAGGCTAAGAAATAAATTCACTATCAGTTTATATTCAAGTCATAATGAAAACAATAGAGGGATTTAAAACATTTTTCAAAGATATTTTCCAGAGCAGACTCCACCGTTCTACTTCAGTCCTAGCAGAACAGGCTGTGGGTGGATCAGTGCTCCTGCCAGGCCAGCTGAGGTGGTGGGGCAGGCTCCCTCAGCGCAGGACTCGGAAGTCAGAACTTAAAATGCATCAGATTCTGACATCACCCGGTGAAAGGCTGCCACTGGGTCCTCAGGTGTGCAGGCCAGCTTCCCCTTCAGATCCTCTGGAGACTTTTAAACGGGGCCAGTAGACTACCCCTGGTACTCATTTTCTTCTGGTTCTCATTGCTACAAGATGGGTCTGGTGGACCTCCAGGAGCTATGACTGATGTCTGCTTTCCATTTAAATATGCTTAAAACTTACATTTTTAAATAGCAGTGCTGTATTTGCTTTTTTATATAGGTACTCTCCAGGGAGAATGTAAGAAAAATGTTCTTACTTGCTATAATCTGTTTGAGGGTTGAAATATTTTTAATGCTTTGTAGAAATCTGACTTGATTATGTCTCTTTTTGGGTAAAGTGTTTTTTATCAGTTTTAAATTTGTAGTGTAGTCCCTGGGACCTTGATGTCATAAGCAATCTGTCATAACCTAATAATAACATATTCTTAATTATATTGTTTTGGTCCTGGCCAGGTAGCTCAGTTGGTTAGAGCATAATCCCCATACACCAAGGTTGGGGGTTTGATCCCCAGCCAGGTACATACAAGAATGCACCAATGAATGCATAAATTAGTGGAACAACAAATCAATGTTTCCCTCTTGTTCTCTGTCTCTCCCCCTACCTCTTTCTGTCTCTCTCTAAAGTCAGTAAAACTGTATGTTTTTTAGGCATATATACAAAGAAGTTGTAATGTGGTATGCGGGTGATAACATACAGACTTATTAAGGCATTGCACTCTGGTATTTTTTTAAGCTTATTTAATTTAAAACGTTAAATTGTCATTGACTTCTTTTTTCTTTCTCTCCATAATCAGTTTGGTTGTGTTTCCCTTGGGTAAATAATCAGACATTCCAGATGAGATCAAACAGACCTGATTTTTCCTAATTTGAATTTTGACAGTGAACCACTCTAATTTTGCTCTAAGCAGGCAGCTCACAACTATTGTCTGTGTTTGACTTCACATAGCACGTGTCGTGCTGTTACTATTTATCTAAGAAAGAGATGGATGTGGATATAGTATTTGTTTATGTTAGAGAAAAAAACAAAAGTAATGTTACGCATAAGCTGGGAGAGAGAGGACCGGGTGGAGGGGACAAGGATGGAAGGTGAATATCTCTGAGTATATCTTGTGTTTTAGGGCCACTCGGGAACAATTTAAATGTTTTGCATGCTTAAGAAACAAATTAACTGAATTGACTGTCAAGTTGGTGGTAACACCACACAGAAATTACTTCAGGTAACTTTAAAACATAGTCATTTTACTGTATAGCTTAGTGACAGCTTTGAGTTTGATTACTTGTTCTTAAGACCCTGTTAGTGCTACCTTAGGGATACAGAATAACTTATGGTGAAGAATATCAATGCACACATAGGAATGAATTTATTGAAAATAACAGATTTGCAACTTTAGCTCTTGTTTATTTTTACCTTTACAGCAAGGCAGAAGAGAATGAAAGAAGTAGATAAACTTGAAAGTATAAAAGAAGAATGGTAAGTTAATTCAGTCTATGAAATTTCTTCATTGTTAATGTCTTTGTTAGTATCTTTTCCTGTTTGTTCTACATTTTACCGACTGGGATAGTGAGTGTTCATTATGATGATCTCAGTTAAATACCTATTAGTAATATATTTTAAAGTAATTTGTTTTACCATCCAGTACATTGAACGGATCTTAGTGAAGTCACTAAATCTTACTATTAATTTAAAAAAATTATTAGGCCAGTTTATGTGACAATTGCCAAAAAGTATTTCTTTAAGAATTTAAGTGAAATAAACACATTCTTCTTTGGTAAAAAAAAAAATATTGTTAACTTTTTCTCTGTTCACATATTACTTCTGTCACATAAGTGAGAAATTCAAGCGACTGCTTCATTAGCCTCTCGTGTTAGAGTCACAGTGGAAATACAATAGCTTTGGAGTCAGAGATACCGAGGCTGAATCTCATCTCTGTCTTACACTACCTCTCCGGCCTTTGTGCAGTTTAGGTAGATTATTTGAGCTTAAACATCTCATCTATAAACTGGGGCTATACCTAAGTCCCTGAAAGATTTTTGGGAGAATTAGATAGCCAATATAAAGCACTTAGCTTAGTATTAGCATATAGAAGGCCGTCAATAAGTGGTAGATGTAAAATCTCTGCCTTTTATCAATATAGATTACTTTATTCTCACTCATCTGAGGCAAAGTATATTTTGTATTGAATATTATGCTTTGTTTTAAATCCTTGAGGTAAATTTCTTTCATTCATAGTTCATTTAAGGAGACAGAAAAGTATTTCACACTTACAAATACTTTATAAATGCTTCTATATCAAATATTTGTTGTTGTTTTCACTAAAGTGTTTATGGTTGTTTGTATATTTGATATTAACAATGTAGTTGTGAGATTGTGTCAGGGGTCTCTAAGACCACTGCCAGGTCTGATGATTTGCCCAGAGGATTTGCAGCATAGAATCATACTAATGGCTAATTACTTCAATGGAAGAACCCAATGCAAAAGCGGCAAAGGGAAAAGCACATGGGACACAGCCCAGGAGAAACCAGGCATAAGCTTCCAAGGGCCCTCGCCCAGTGGAGTCACCTGGGACACACTTAATTCCCCCAGTATTAAGTTATGACAACACATGCGAAATGCTATCTGCCAGGAAAGGTCATTGAAAACGAGCCCAGACTTTTTATTGGGGGCGAGTCACAAACTACAATTCCAGACTCTAATGAGGCAGGTGCGCAGGCCTTTGAAAGGACAGCAGTCAGGCCCACTCTGTTAAGTCTTTCTACCCAGAAACAAGTTGAATGACTGATTTGAAAGACTAAAGTTAACTGAGGATTTTTAAAACAGCTTTGTTGAGACCTGACTCACATCCCAGATGATTCACGCATGTAAAGCATTGGATTCAGTGGTATTTGCTTTGTTCACAAAGCTGTGCGACCACCAACATGGTCGATTTTATGACACGGCCGCCACCCCAAAGAGAAACCCCGCACCCACTTGCCGCCCCACTGTCCTCCTGCACCCTGTCCCTGAGAGCCACTACGCACGTTCTGTTTCTCTAGATCTGCCTGTCCTGGGCATTTCATAGAAATGGAATTGTGTAATGCGTGATCTTTTGTGACTGACGTTCATTTAGCATGATGATTCTAAGCTTCCTCTCTGTTGTGGCATGTGTCTGTATTTTGAATTGAATTAAATGATTAGTAAAATGTCTACACAGATATCAGCAATAGAGTTCATAATTTTCTTTGTAACAAAAATAGGTTTTGTTAGAAGCAGCAGTTCGGTAAAACATGAAAAGAAGACTGATTTTCTAAGTGTGTCAGTTGTTCAAAGACAATAAGTGGTGAAGATCCGTATTTATCTTATGTGCTGCCGAAGCGTACGCAGGTGCAAGTCCTTGACCTGTTTGGACAGCAGCTCTCTGAAAACCTTTCATACGGAACATAGTGGTGAATGAGCAAGTGAGCAAAACAGGTGTTCCAAAGTCCCTTTCTTGAAACTGGTGTGCTTTTGTTACTAGAGAAACTTCTAAGATGTCAAGACTATTTACTTAGCCACAACCCTTCGGTAATCTGGTTTCCAAATTATGAAGAGCAGTATTGATATTTGAATCATAAAATGATAGTGACAAGTAAGGAAAAGGCTGACAGAGTGGTAGACAAAGATAAAATAATAAAGTTCTCAAGATATATTTAGTATTAAGGGAAGTCCATATGCACCAGTATATCCATGGGATTTTACTATATTATAGCTTAATACAGTAAAATACAAAGGGGTTTCCTGAATTATAAAGAAATATTAAATGTGGTGTATGTTCCAACTCTCTTCCTCTCTATCCAGGAATGTCTTTCATGCTCTTTTTAAAATGATTGTATTATTAATAAACTTTATTTTTAAGAGTAGTTTTACATTTACAAAAGAATTGAGCAGAAGATACCCAGTTCCCTTATCCCTATTGCCCTGCAACACACACACACACACACACACACACACACACACACACACACACACGTGAGTTTACTATTAACATTTTACTGTAGTGTGGTGTTATTGTTGCAACTGGTAACCAGTGTTGATACATTGTCATCAACATAGTTTACATTTGGGTTCATTGTTTGGGTTGTGCAGTTCTGTGGAGTTTGACAAGTGGTGCTAATATATGTAGTGTTGTTTTTAATTCTGTATGCAAATTGTTAATTGCCTGTGTATGGGAAAGCATTTGGCTTTTGCATATTAATCTTATATCATGTGACCTTGCTATAATTGCTTATTAGTCCCAAGAGTTTCTTGCTATTGATTTTCTGGAATTTTCTATGTAGACAGTCATGTCATTAGCAAGCAAAGATCATTTTACTTCTTACTTCCTGCTCTGTATATGTTTTGTTTCCTTTCCTTGTCTTATGGTTTAGCTAGGATTTCCAGTATGGCATTGAAGAGGAGCAGTGAGAAAGGGCATCCTTTCTTGTTCCTGATCTGAGGGGGAGAGTGTCTAGTTTCTCACCATTAGATACAACTTTACCTGGAGGTTTTTTATAGATGTTCTTTGTCAGGTTGAGGGAGTTCTAATCTGTTCCTACCTTGCTGAGAGGGTTGTTGGTTTTTTTTTATCATGAATGGATTTGCAGAGGCTTTTTCTGCATCTGTTATTGAGATCTTGTGATTTTTCTTCTTTAGTGTATTGACGTGATGCATGACATTCATTGGTTTTCTGATGTTGAACCAGCCTTACATAACTGGGATAAATCCTACTTGGCTGTGGTGTAGGATTCTTTTAAACATATTGTTGAATTTACAGTGCCAATATTTTGTTATTTATTGTTCATGAGAGATACTGTCTGTAGTTTTTCTTTCTTGTAATGTGTTTATTTGGTTTTAGTATTAGGGTAATGCTGTCCCTATAGAATGAGTTAGGAGTGTTCCCTTCTGCTTTTATTTTCTGGAAGAGATTGTAGAGAATTGGTATTTCTTCCTTAAATGTTTGATAGAATTCACCAGTGAAATCATTCATGCCTGGTGCTTTCTGTTTTGGAAGATTATTAATTATTGATTCAATTTCTTTAATAGATGTAGGCCTATCCATACGATCTATTTCTCCTTATATGAGATTGTGCCTTTCGAGGAATTGGTCCATTTTGTCTAAGTTATCAAGTTTGTGAGCATAGAGCTAGTTACAATGTATCTCTATGCACTGTGCTCCGAACCTTTTAAAAACCTAAACTATTTCTTTTTTTAAGCACTTAGCATAGTGCTTTTCCTTTAAAAAAAAAAATTTTAAAGATTTTATTTATTTATTTTTAGAGAGAAAGGAAGGGAGGGAAAGAAACATCAATGTGTGGTTGCCTCCTGTGTGCTCCCTACCAAGGACCCAGCCCTCAACCCAGGCATGTGCCCCAACTGGGAATCAAACCGGTGGCCCTTTGGTTCACAGTCTAGCACTCAATCTACTGAGCCACACCAGCCAGGCCTAAATTTTTATTTGTTTACTTTTTAGAGAGAGGGGAAGGAAGGAAAAAAGAGAGGGAGAGAAACATTGAGGTATAAGAGATAAATTGAGTGGTTGCCTCTTGCACACCCCCGAGTGGTGACCTGGCCTGCCACCCAGGCATGCACCCGGACTGGGAATTGTACCAGCAACCTTTCAGTTTGCAGGCTGGCGTTCAGTCCACCAAACCACACCAGCCAGGACAAAAACCTAGACTATTTCTTATTTGCCTTTCTATCTCCTTACCACCTAGCATGTAGTAAGTACTGAATAAATGTTTGAATGATTTGAAATAACAATGAATTTCGGTAGAATTTACCTACCAAATACATATGATAAAGAAATAAAACTTCAGCTACTCTGGATGCTCACAGCTTTATTGGCTTTCTACTTAGTAATTAATAATTAAATACAAACTGCTTTCTGAACAGAAGAATAACTAAAAACTGTAATGCATAAAGTGATTGCTGGGGGGAGAGGGGCACAAGGGGACTAAATGGTAATGGAAAAAATATAATAAAGATTATATATTAAAAATAATAAAGTAGTGTTAATATTATCTAATATTTAAGCACTTACTGTGTGCCAGTATATGTGCGGGTCCATACTGCATACCAGGCGTAGGCCGTATACATATTTGCACTTAATCTTCACAACCATGTGAAATAGGTGGAAGGAGCTGCATCTTACAGAGGGGGAAGCCAGACCACATAGAGGCTAAGTTTCTTGCCCAAAGTCAGTGTGAGCCTAGTGAAGGCACCTAAGCAAACACCAAAGCCTGAGCTTTTAGACAGTGTCCTCTACTGACACACAGCTCTACTGTTAAAGAAAGGGGAAAGTCTTTCGTATTGTGAGCAGTTGCCTTAGGGTGCGATTATTTTTTAGTAGAAGGACAGTGTGAGTGCCTTGGAAAAGGCACAGTTAGTACCTTATGGTAATACGGAGTGTCTTAGGAGTAGATACAGAATTATCTAGGAGAGTAGAAAAAATGCACTTAAAATACTGCCCTGTCAGCAATTTGACAACAATGTAATACTGGCTATTTTGAGAGACGGTCTAGCGCAGTGATTAAGAGTGCAGGCATTGGTGACTTAGATTCAGTTTCTAGCCCTACCTCCCAGTAGCTTTGTGATCTTGGGCAAATTGCTTAAGTTTTTTACCTATTAAATAGGATAAAAACAATATGTGCCTTTTAGATCTTTGTGGGGATTGAATGAGATAACACATGTGAAGTACTAGAATGGTTCCCAACATGTATTAATAAATGCTCAGTGAATGCTAGCTATTGAGAGAGGCTTTATAGCATGGTATGGCTAGGAACGTAGCTTGGAAGACATTCACAGGGTTTAATGTCTGTTTCTGCCACTTACTACCTGTAACCTCAGAGATGGAACTTGATCTGTCTGTGACTCACTTTTCTTACTTACAAAATGTAGCAAGAGTGTCTGTAGTTCCTGGCATAGTACAAGAGCAGTAAAAAGTGTCGGTTATTTCCTGAATCTGAGAATGTGTATCTCAGAGCATTTATGAACCTTCTATCTATATGGTTTCAAAAAAGATCAGCCAGAAATAATTTTGCCATCAATGAAATCTTAGGTAATATTTCTTGTAATATAAATACAAAATGAAAGCTAATATTTGTAAGTGAGCAAAATGGGGGAAGGGATTCAGAAGGGACAGACTTGCAGGTGTCCCGTGAATAAGTCATGGGGATGTGTGGGGCAGCACGGTGACTGCAGTTGCTAATACTGTGTCGCACGTTTGAAAGCCAGCAAGGCCAGCCTCGAAAGCACTCATCACTGTGTGGCAGGGGACGGTAACTAGACGTATTGTTTTGCACGTTATACAAATATCAAATTAATATTTGTACAGCTGAAACTAATATAATGTTGTAAGTCAGGTATGCCTCAATAAAAAAAAACAGAGTGGAGTATTAAGCCACCAGAAAGGAAAGTGTCCAGTGGGAAATCTCATTCCAAAATGTGTAGTCGCAAAGCTGAGACTATGACAGTTCCTGGTGGGTTCAATACCTTTAGTTTCAATCGTGCTTTCTATCACCAAAAAGTACCTCCCAGCCCCTTTGAGAGCCAGTGTGAGCCCTTTACAAAGAACACATTTTTTACTCTGGACCAGTGGTTTTCAACCCGGTGAGATACCCCGACCCCTGTGCACGCACACACGCACACACACGCACACACTCCTCAGAGATGGATTTGGCTGCTGCCGTGCTTTGGGGGAGGAAGAATTGCATGCTGCTGACATCTGCCGAATCAAGGCCACAGATGCTGCTAGACATTCTACAACATAGAAGACAGCCAGCACAATAAAGACTGAACTGGAGGAAAGCGTGCTGTGCACCAAAAAGGTTCATGACTTCCAAGGTCACATATCTGTCATTAATGTCGGAACTGAGGAGAAGGTCTAGACGGCGGACTTAGCAGTGCATAGCCTCGGGTCAGGACCCCTTAACGAGAACAATTCATGTAAATTTTTAGAGCGCGAGTGGTTGGTGTTGCTTATTGTTCTCTTCTGTGGATACAGGGTTTGTGACACAGGATCTGACAACCGGCCTGTTAGTGAGAACCGACAAACGACTTGTGAATATTTTGTTGACAGCCTTTTTGAGGAGGCTCAGAAGGTTGGTGCCAAACGTTTGTCTCCCAGCGAACAGAAGAAACCGGTAAATGCCCGTCACTTTTTTCTCTTCCAGTGTTTCTCAAAAGGTGGGCCTTTCAGTGGGTCCAGGAGGTCAGAACTGTTGTCAGAGTAGTGAGAGGTCACTCCCCTTGTCACTGTATCGACTTGGCGCTGACACCGCAAGAGTGATGTTGGGAGTAAAGCTGTTGGCGCTGTAGAAGGTATCAAGGCAGGGACTCCAGGTACTAGTAAGTCCTGTGTTCTTCCTTTGCACTTGCAGGGAGAAAGTAAACACTGCTTTCAAGTAAGAGTGTGCTCGATGAGGCAGTAAAAATTAGCTTTATTGAATCCCAACCCTTCAGTACACATCTTATTCATATTGTGTGACAGAATGTGAAGTACACATAAAACATTTCTATAATACACAGAAGTATATACATATATATTTTTTAAGATTTTATTTTCTTTTTAGAGGGGAAGGGAGGGAGAAAGAGAGGGAGAGAAACATCAGTGTATGGTTGTCTCTCCCACACCCCCGACTGGGGACCTGGCCCACAACCCAGGCCTGTGCCCTGACTGGGAATCAAGCTGGTGACCCTTTGGTTTGCAGGCCGGCACTCGATCCTCTGAGCCACACCAGCCAGTGCCAGAAGTATATTTTCAATTAACATGATGCATTTTGTTTCTTACTGCTTTCCAGGTAGATGTAAGTATAAAATTATGGAAAAATGGGTTCACAGTCAATGACGATTTCCGAAGTTATTCAGATGGTGCAAGTCAGCAGTTTCTGAACTCCATCAAAAAAGGGTAAGCGGTCTATTAATAGAAGGATATTTTCGGGCAGTTTCATTTGGAAGAATCCCTTTTAATCTTGTTTACACGTGCCTACACATTCATAGATACTTACAAATTTAGATTTTCATAGGATGGGTTTTCTTAAGAGAGACACAGTTTTAATTTTGATAAAAAGTGTAGGAATTTAAATTCTGATCAATCAAAATCTGACCTAAACGAATTTACTTTGCCAAGAATTATTTAATACCACATCCTAGTTGTCACGTTTAATATTTTTGTTCAAGTACCTTTATAGTTTTTGAATTGTGATTTCTCTTGCACAGGTACCACATTTCTTTATCCATTTACCAGTGGAAAAGCATTTGGGTCATTTCCACATTTCAACTATAATGAATAATGCTGCTGTGAACTTCGTGTGGGCATGTCTTGTCATTTCTCTCGGGTCTAAGGACAGAGTTGTTGTTAACTCTGTGCTTAACTGTACGAGGAACTGCTGGGCTGTATTCCAAAGTGATGGTGTCCTTTTACATTTCCACCCACAGTGTATGAGAGTTCTGATTGTTTCATCTCCTCTTGTTAGTGTCAGGTTCTTTGCTTGATTCTGTTTTTCTGTCATGTTTTCAAAATCCTCGCCTGAGGACATGCTTATTGGTTGTAGAGGGAGGGGAAGGTAGAGAGGGGAGAAACATCGTTGTGAGAGAAACACGGAGGGGTTGCCTTTCATACACACCTCGACGGGGACTGAACCCACAACCCAGGCATGTGCCCTGGCCAGGAATCGAGTTTTGGTTTGTGGGAGGACACCCAGCCAATTGAGCCACACCAGCTAGAGTTAGTGTCAGCTTTTTAAAATTATTATTATAACCATCCTAGTGAATATGAAGTGGAAGCTTATTGTGGTTTTGATTTGCATTTCCCTAATGACCAGTGATGTTGAGCATCTTTTCATGTGCTTATTAGCCATCTTCTTTCAACGAAAAATCTATTCAAGTCCTTTGTCCATTTTTGCTTTCTTTGCCTATGCTTAAAATTGGTTATTTGGCCCTGGCTGGTGTGGCTCAGTGGATCGAGTGCCGGCCTGCGAACCAAAGGGCCGCCTGTTCCATTCGCAGTCAGGGCACATGTCTGGGTTACAGACCAGGTCCCCAGGAGGGGGTGTGAGAGAGGCCAAACACACACTGATGTTTCTCTCCCTCCCTTTTTCCCTCCCTTCCCCTCATTTTACCTGTTTTTGAACTTTATATAAATGTAATGTGTTCATTTTTTGTGTCTGCTCAGCTTACTTCTGTGGGATATTCAACCATGGTGTTGCATACGGCTATACTTGGCATGAATTCCAGAAGCAATATAAGAAAGATGGATAAATTTGGTTATGTAAATATTAAAAATACATGTGTGCCATGTAAATGGACTATATACACAGTGCTTACAAATCAGTAGGAAAAGGGAAAGAATATATGTTTACGCCATCCGATCTACTGTGTAACAAAACAACAGAGTGCACGTGGTAAAAACGAATGGTGTATATCTGTGTGCTGGCATGGGGAGATTTCAGTGGTGTAGTGCTTTAAAAAAGCAGCTTGCAAGTAGTCTGTGCAGATTGATACCACCCACAGCAATGTATATGTATATATGGTAACTATGCAGAGAAAAAGCATCTAAGTTTTTATTACAGTAAGAACGGTACTATAAGGACTGCCACTTTCAAGTTGATATGTGTTTACATTTCTTATGCCTTATTTTTTAGAACATGCATGTATTGTTTATTCTTAAATTTAAAAATGTGAAGTATGACACGCAGAAAAGTACATAAATCATAAGCACATAGTCAATAAATTTGTATTCAGATGTCAGAAAAAATCAATTATTTTGTAAAAGTTTGTTAAGATTTGTGATTTGTTAAAAATTTCCCCATGTAACTTCTTTGCTTATAATTAATCTGTGCCGTAACTTTGTAAACTTTCCCGTGCCCCTAACAGAGCATAAGTTTCAACAGATCCCTGCCCCCCTCCCGCAGTGCCCCAGGCACTGCCCTTGGGGTTGCAAGGTGCTCCAGTAGTGCAGGAGGGGCCCCTGGGTGTGCTGGACCAGGCTCCGGGCTGAGTTCAGACCTGTGTCACTTTAATCTCTCTGTTGGGGGATGACATGGGAAAACATTTTTTTAAAAGTTTAACATGTTTCACATTTTATTTTTATTTATTTCCAGAGTGAATCTATATTTTTATCTACAAACTGAAACAAGAGCTTGATTTTTCTAGTACATTTTTAGCCTTAGTCAGACACCTGTAAAAATGACCAAATCGTTTAAATTTAGCAGCATGTAGTCATCAAATACCTCCTGACTTTCGCACTGTTCTAGGTACTGCTGAATAACTCGAGCTGTTCACGAATTTGTAGTCTTAAAAATCACTCCGTGTTCTTCCTGGTTTTTGGTGCTCGTACTGTTTAACTATTACTTAAATTAAATGCATTCAGCTCTTTCTTGTCAAGAACGTGTTCTGTTTCTGTAAGTTTCCAGTCGCTTGCGTACAGTGTGTCTCCAGAGCCAGAGAAAGCACCCTGTGAGTCTTGTCACTTTGCCTCCTTCCCTCCAAGGGAGCTGCCGTCGGAGTTGGAGGGGACTTTCGATAAAGAGGAGGTGGACGTGAAAGTTGAAGACAAGAAACACGAAGTATGTGTGTCCACGAAGCCTGCGTTCCAGCCCTTCTCAGGGCAGGGCCACCGCCTGGGGAGGTGAGTGGCTGGTGGCCTGTGCCACCCGGAGGCAGGGGCTTGACTGACTCAGCCCAGCGTCATTTTCCCAGGCAGACCGCAAACACGGGACTCGTCACTTCCCCCGCTGGAAATAACATTTCTCGAGTTGACTTTTGTGAGGACTCCTCTGAGTCGTATTTGCCTTCGTGTAAGTGCACACACGCTGGCACGCCCATAAAAATGTCTTGGAGGCTTGTTTGACGTCGTCAGACCTGTAGGGCCTGGCTCCTGGAGCGCATTAGGCCAGACTGGACGGATGAATCATTTCTTCTCCCTTACACCCACCGCTTGAGCTGTGCCGTTAAACCCGGGTGCCTGTGCTAGCTGTGGAACGCAGGGCTCCCTCCATCCTGCGCTCACCACTGCTTCCAGCATCGTGTCCTGTGTCCCGTGTCTGGACTTTGAGGTGATAGAATGAAAAGTGCCTGATACAGTTAGTGTCAGTATCAAGACCTGTATTTCTTTAATTTTTTATTTCTGTTAATGAAAATAAGCTTTATCGTCCAGTAATAAATATGTTCAAATAGGTAAACAGTGTTAGTCATTTTCTTCCAGATGTTTGCAGTATCAAAACCTTTAGTTATTTTCAGAACTTGCAGTCTTCATGATATCATGATATCATTATGTATTATGACAGAATATGCAAGGAGGTCAGGTGTGGGATCACTTTTATTTTTATGAATTCTCATATAATAATTATCAAGATCAGTAACATATATACAGATTCATCCACATATATAAAAATATCTGGATGTGACTTTTAGAATGATCAGAAAGTACTTTATTTTTTTTTTAAGATTTAATTTATTTTTAGAGAAAGGGGAAAGTAGGAAGAAACAGAGGGAGAGAAACATCAATGTGATTGCTTCTTGCACACCCCCTACTGGGGACCTGGCCTGCAACCCAGGAATGTGCCCTGACTGGGAATCAAACTGGTGACCCCTTGGTTTGCAGGCTGGCACTCAATCAACTAAGCCACACCAGCCAAGCCTGTTTCTTTAACCAAGGACTAATCTCTATAATAGAGAATTTATAATTTCTTTTAGAAATTTTAATCTGGAGTAGATAAAGTCCAAATTATTCAAATATAGTGCTAACAATATATTTATGTAGCATTTTCTACATGCCTACAAATTACTTGTATAGGCTTAATTTCATTAGATTCCTATAATCATATATAACAGACATAACAACATTAATATCTTTACATTATTATTGAGGAAACAGTGTGACTCACTAAAATCTTCCTAAAAGCTATACTTAATGTAAAGTGTTTATAGTAATTGTTTAATGATAAAGCTTTGCTTAATGAAAAAAACCACACACCTGACTTTGTTGTCTGGCTTTTTTTTAGTGCCACACCAAAAATTATCTCTAAAGCGAAAAGTATTGAGGTTGAGAAGAACGACAGCTTGTCCCTTGTCCCACTGAACCAGCGGGAGCCTGTCACTAGTGTACAGATCTGGTTAGCCAGCGGGAAGAGGGTCATCCAGAAATTCAACGTGTCTCACAGGTGAGTCTTTCATTTCGTTGTCTCGGATTTTTTTCCTAATCTTGACTTTTACTTCTTTTATTTAATTCAGTCAAGAGTCATTCTAAGGATTAACCAAGGATCTTAATAAACAGTTCTCAAAACATAATTTATCATGACAGTAGAAATTCTTAGGCATTAATGAGGAATTTTCAGTCTGTTTTATGGATTATCTTTCCATTTGAATAATTTTCCAATTTAACTGGATACATAATTTTATTTTATTTTTTTAAAGATTTTATTTATTTATTTTTGGAGAAGGGAAGGGAGGGAAAAAGAGAGGGAGAGAAACATCAGTGTGTGGTTGCCTCTCATGCACCCTGTACTGGGGGCCTGGTCCTCAACCCAAGCATGTGCCCTGACTGGGAATCGAACAGGGGACCCTTTGGTTCGCAGACTGGTGCTCAATCCACTGAGCCACACCAGCCAGGGCTGTACATAAATTTAAGAGAATTATTTTTAATATGTTTTTAAAAATAAATCATTATCATTACATGTATATCTTTCTGTTAATTGTAGAAGAAGAATCAAAATACAAAAAAGTATTAAAAGAAATTGAAGTCAAATCCATCACCCAGAGATAATCACTATTATTAGTTTGGTGGATTTTTCCAGTTGCTTATGTCTTTTTAATGTTTTTTTTTTTATTTTGATTAAAACTAGGAACATTTTGCCCCGGCTGGCGTAGCTCAGTGGATTGAGCTCGGGCTGCGAACCAGGCATCGCAGGTTCGATTCCCAGTCAGGGCACATGCCTAGGTTGCAGGCCATGTCCCCCAGCAACCGCACATTGATGTTTCTCTCTCTCTCCCTCTCCCTTCCCTCTCTAAAGATAAATAAATAAAATCTTTAAAAAAAAAAAAACTAGGAACATTTTATTTATTTTTTTTAAGATTTTATTTATTTATTTTTAGAGAGGGAAGGGGGGGGGAGAGAGAGAGAGAGAGATCAATGTGCGGTTGCTGGGAGACATGGCCTGCAACCTAGGCATGTGCCCTGACTGGGAATCGAACCTGCGATGCCTGGTTCGCAGCCCGCGCTCAATCCACTGAGCTATACCAGCCAGGGCCTGGAACATTTTATATATATATAAAACATTTTAAAAGTTTTGGGGGGAATATTATACAGATGATCAAAAAATATATGAGGTCTGTCCAGGAGGCATCAAGCCATGTAATATAAAAAAGAGAGATTTGTTGAAGAAGATATTAAGATATAAGAAACATTGTACATAGGACAAGGATGCCTCAGTACCCCTAAAGTAGGCACCTTGGCCTCACACAGTTCTCCCAGTTGCCATCAGCCGCCCTGTTGTATTTTCCTGAACCTCATCAATGGTCTGAAATCTCTTCCCTTTCAAAAGTGATTTTAGTTTTGGGAAAAGCCAGAGGTTTCAGCTTGCCAAATCTGGGCTGTAGCGGGGTTGAGTCACCTGGGTGATTTGATGTTTTGCCAAAACACTGTACATGATGCCCTGGCTGGTGTGGTTCAGTGGAGAGCGTCAGCCTGAAGACCAAAAGGTCACCAGTTTGATTCCCAGTCAGGGCACATGCCTGGGTTGCAGGCCAGTACACAAGGGGCAGGCAGCCAGTCCATGTAAGAGCCAATCAGCTGATGTTTCTCTCACATCAATGTTTCTCTCCCTCTCTTTCTCCCTCTTTTCCCCTCCCTCTAAAAATAAATAAAAAATCTTTTTAAAATACTAAAAAAAACAAAAAGAAAAAAACCTTCCTGAGATGTGATGCATGAGTGAGCGCATTGTCATGTTGAAGCTGCCACTCACCAGTTGCCCATGGCTGAGGCCTTCTGAATCAACCGAATAGTTTACCTGGAAGGATGTTTAAGCTTAATGCAAATTTTGATACAGATTTGTTGCTCCACTCACTCAGTTATTTTGAATGCCACAGCTACAAAGTACACATGCTCACTCGCCAGAGTCTACCACCCCCCCTGACTAGTACAGTGGAGTTGTCATTGCTCACACATGCGCGTTCCAGTCCACTCTCCTTGGCTGCCAGTTACATCCATGTCACGCAAATCATTCTCATTATTTTAACAATGGCTGGACTTTTCCCAGACAGACCTCATATATACGTAGTTAAAATAATAATAAAATAAACACATAGGTACCACCTAGCTCAAAACATACTTCTGGCATTTCCCATCACAAGTAGTCACCTGGATTCCTTTTCCCCAAATGACTAAAGCATTTAAAAAGACTTTGATTGTCTGACAGTATATAGTAAGTGATGATTAATCAGGGTTTTGTTTCTAAATTGGAATGTGTGGTCCACTTCTCATACTACATGCAGTGTCCTGAACTAGTGGGTTTAATGCCACCCCCTCGCTCTTCGTTTCCTGCTCACCCCGTGCCTCACTGTTCTGTGCCTCTTCTTGTTGCTTCCTCTTGAGCTTTGCAGGTGTGTTTTTATCCTCTCACAGCTTTGAAGATTTTCGTTTTTTATTATCTTAATGTGACTGTAGAGATCATAGTATACATTTGTAATTTTTCCTGCACAGTTCCTTTAATCCTTACTGCCTTCTTACTTTTTATCTTCATATTGTTTGTCATAAACTTCAGCATTTAGTTATCCAATTTTGGGTACTCAAATCAATAACACAGGAACCATATCCTAGCCTTATTTGGTTATTGGAGTGGCAGTTTATGAGTTTTAGTGCACTGACTGAATGGGAGAATTTTGTCTTTGCGGTGTGCCGTGCTTCAGTAATTCTGAGTTGCGCCATTTTTCCCATTTTCGCATCTTTGCTGTGGGGACGCACCCATTGCTGGCCATGTGGCAATCATATCCCAGTTGTCTCTGCCTCAAAGCCTGCAAACAGGTGTCAGATGAACAAAAAGCATCCCAGGGACAGTCCAAGAGCAGTTTCTGAAAGATATTCCGTATCACCAACACAACTGATGATTCAGAGGGCAGGTACCAGGTGGAAAAACGTATGCACAAGGGACCGAATCTAAAGTGCTTCCGGGGACCCGAGTCTGAATGACGTTCCAGTATAAGGAACGACTTGACCATTTTATTCGATGAAGCACATGAGCGATTTGATAAATGTTTGTATGAAATTAAGTTAAAGGTACTCTTTCAATAAATATAAAATGAACTTCTGTGTTAAGAGAATATTTTGTCATCATCTGGATTTTTTAATAATACATAAAATGATATGTCTTAAAATCAGCGGCATCTTAGTTTTAATGAACCACATACATGCTCTCCCTGTATAAACAACACACACACTCTTAGGTGAATGTAAGTTGGAGCTAACTGCAAGACTGCAGGCATTATTTTACCCAGTGTTCACTGTACTTCGGTTCCACGTGCACTGGTAAGGATCTTCCTACTTGAGGACTTGAGGCGCAGCATGGCCTGGGTTTTAAGAGAAACCTGCTTGTCTGTGTAGGGTCACCAGTTGGACCATTTCTGCTCCATTCAGAGCCAGCTTTGTAGACGCGTAAACTTTCTATTACAGAAACTTGGAGATAAATAAAAGAGAGATAATGATGTATCACTTGGTTTCCACTGAACTATTTTTTAAGCAAATCCCAGACTTCATGCATTTTCATATGTAAATATTTCAGTACATATCTCTAAAAGATACTCTTTAAAAATGTAACCATCACACCCTTGTCGCACCTGAGATAATTAATAGTAATTCCTTACTATCACCACGGGCCAAGCTTTGAAAGCCCAAATGATCAGTTCTGTCATTATAATTTGCGTGTTCTGTGTGATAACACAGGCAGATATCTTCACAAGTTATGACTTTAAATTCGCTAGTTCAGATTTTCATAAAATTGTGTTAATAGTTTGTGCCGTTTTACAGGATAAGCCACATCAAAGACTTCATTGAAAAGTACCAAGGACCTCAGAGAAGCCCTCCCTTTTCCCTGGCGACAGCTCTTCCTTTCCTCAGATCTCTAGATGAAACACTCACGTTGGAAGAAGCCCGTTTACAGAATGCTGTCATCATTCAGAGACTCCAAAAAACCACTGAACCTTTTAGAGAACTCTCATAATATTGATTTTTGAAACACTTTAAGTGGAAAGCGTGCAGAGAAATGATGGTTATAAGTGGACCTGAAACCAGAATGGGGCAGAGTCAGGTTTGCTGGACTTTGGGTTTGAGTCCTGTTTCTTTCCCTCCCGATGAGAAGATTTTTAAGTAAGTACAAGTGAGGAGAGTAAACTGTGGCTGGAAACCATATTCAGTGCACCATCTCCCAAAGGCTACCCAGAAAAATATACTTATTTTTAAATACCAATGACCAACATAAGATATATAAAATGACTGTCATTTATTATCTTAATGTGGTACAGATCCGCAAGTGTGTTCACAGTATCATCCATTTAAACACCATCCCTGAACAGCAGTGATTTATTTGTGTCAGCTATCTCAGAATTTTTAAATGGCAATACATTAAAAATCATACATGGCAGGTTGAAAGCATCAGTGTGGTTACATCACACCTGAGACGCAGTCAAAGGGCTGGAAGGAGTTGCTCTCACTGCACCTGTGCCTGAGCCTCAGCGTGCTCTCGTTTGAGTTCTCTGATGGTAAGAGGTTCATCTGACAATAGTATCCAAGATGTTTTTTCATGAGAAAATAAAAATCTGTAGCTTAGTAAAATGTCAGTATTGATCCGCCTACCCACATTTCTACATTTTTTGAGAAATGTAATTTTTAAAAAGCCTTTTCTCTCCAAGAACCCCAGGTTATCCTCTGTTTTATTTTCTTTCAAAAACGAGAGACTTGTTCTTAGCTTACATGTGGAATAAGTCATTTGTTTGAGACTACTTGGTTAGAATCTAATGTGATGTTGTCACATTGCTAGTTAATGTTTTTAAATCCATCATGTACTGTGTGGTTTTTCTATTCTGTACATTAGAGTCAACCTGTGTATACATCAGAGAATTATTTATTACATTTTGATATCACCAAGGAAAACACCCTTTTTTCTTAGACTTTAAAACTGGTTGGACTTCACTGTTTCACTGTTGGATTGAATTCTCTCACCCAAAAGCTAAGTTTAGGAAGCTTTTTTGCAAACAATGTGTCAAATCACATTTGAAGGGAAGCATTCCCTTAGTGCGCTGAGGAACTCAGCAGCCGTGCTGGTCAGCAGCAGTGGTCAGAGGGCGCCAGATCTCTGCCGGGGAGAGTAGTTCTCAAACTTTTTAGTCTCAAGACCTTTTGTTGGTGTGGGTTATAAATATATTAAAAATTGTTATCAAATATTTATTCCTTTAAAGGTAATAAATGTGTTAATATAAACATTATTAGGAAAAAATTTCTATTTTCCAAAACAAACTAAAAAGATTTAGTGAGAAAAGTGGCATTATATTCCGTTTTTGCAAATGTCTTTCCCGTCTGACGTAAGGAAGACAGATGGACTCTTGTGTCTGCTTCTGCGTTCAATCTGTTCTGAGATCACACGTCGTGTGGCCTCCAGTAAACGCTACTGTACGTTCATGAGAAAATGAACAAAACAAATAATGTCTTAGTATGATTGTGAAAATAGTTTTGACCTTGTGGACCCCGAAAGAGCCATTCTTACAGAGCAGTAATTCTCAAGCCCTAGTGTAAGAATCACTTGGGAAGCTGTTCAAAATGCCCATTCCTGCTTCTCACCACGGACATTCTGACTCCTCGGATCTGGGACGAATCCCAGACCTCTGCCTTTTTCATCTCATTTGATTCTTAGGTACGGAGTGGAAGAATGGGCCTCCAGGAGACCCTGCACGAAAGCCTCCCCCCTAAGAAAACAACGTCATGTGTCACCACAGACTGTGGAAGACCCTCCCCTGAAATGGGGCTGCTCATCCTCCAGGTTTTACCTTCGTCTTAGACTGTTCCCCTTTAACTCTGAAATAATCATGGCATAAACCTATACTTTATCTTCTAAAAGCACAGCTGAGGCAGGGCTGGAACATTTAAATGAGCTTTTTATTAAAGGCTCAGGAATAACAGAAGGTCAGTGCTCACACAGAACCAGATGACCTGTTTCATAAGACACATCTTCTGTGTGAGGTCCATTGGAAGAGTGCTTTCTTTCTAGCTCCCAGCCTTCGGGATGGCAGAGACCTGTCTTTTCATTAGGAAGAGAAGGAAGATAAAGGAAAAGCTTTTCCTTTTGTTATTTACTCTCGGAAATGAACAAATATGTAATTGAAAATAAATATTATCAGTAATGTTTACAGTTGTGGTAGAGCCATCTCTCTAATAAAACAAAAATAATGACATTTTTAAAAATAATGAGGGGACAGTAAAATCAATGAACTTCTCTTTCATATAAAATAACATTAAGATGATTATTAATATATTTTCAAGAGTATGTAAAATGTTTCATATAGGCCTATCATGAAGCATTTTATAATTTCTAGTTACATAATTGTAGTCATGTGATTCTCCATATATTTCTATAAAGGGGCCTCTAATTGGAAATATTTCTTTTGTACCTATAGAAAAGCCTCTCTCACGGGTTTTCCAGTTTATAATTATGTAACTAGAAGACACGCTGGAGGTTCTCCCATGTGTCCACGTGGAATACTCCCCAGTGAGAAGTTCAGCAGGGAAAGACCTGCCACCAGCAATAACCTTCATTTTTGTTCCCTGTGAAAATGTTCATTGATATGAATAATATCCTCAGAGGTTTTCTAAACTTAGAATCATCTGATGAAGCTTTTTACCTGAAATCAGTTGCCCATTGTAAAGTTGTTAATTAAATGTATAGAATATTCAAAACATGTTGATTTTAGAAAACATAAACTGAATTTATCAAGGGAAGGCAAAATGGAAAATAAACATCGTAGGTGTGAAATATAATTTGAACTAAGTAGTTCAAAACGGTTTTCAGTTTCTTGAAAATCATTGTTAGGGCCAATCCACCAACATACATTTCTAATTTTAAGATTCTAATGTATTAGTTAAATTACTATGCATTATCCAGGTTATAAAAGTGATCTTATTTATTTTATATACTTCTCTCATTCAGAATACTTTTTACTGCATTTCATTGTGCTGAAAATACGGTATTTATGCATCTATTTTAGTGCCTTAAAATATTTCAAAAGCAATCCTTTACTAATGGTTAAAGAACTGTTGTCTTGAGAGTGAAATACTGTTTATTAAAGGATCTGTGAAATTTATACTTGTTTGGTCTAAAATAGTTACATACAGGTGCATCTGTCATTTTTATTTGGCAAACTCATTCAGTTTGAGAATCTACAAATATTTGTTGGGTGCCTTCTGTTTGCCAGGTACTTTAACCACTGTTACTTTCACTTAATACTCAGAGATGTTAGAATGTAATATTTTTAACACTAACTCGGTGGTTGTGTTTATTTTTTACACCATCCTTTGTGACCTAAGTTGAACTAGCGTGAAGACTCCATGGTGGGGTTTACTCATTTGTTCTTTGTCTGAGTGCAAACCGTTTAATTAAAAAATTGTTCATCGCAGTAAATATTCCACCAGCAGTGCTTTATTCAATAGACTCGTATTTGACTGTTGTTTGCTTTAAATGTGTTTTTGCACAGGTAATTCATACACATTGTAGAAAATTATAAAATGCACATATGCTTAAGTGATCTTTAAATCACTTATTCCACCACTCAAGACAACCACAGACAACATTTTGATGTGCATCCTTTCAGATATTTTTAAGTATATCAATCTTTAGTTTTAATTAAAAAGCAGGCCTTTTGGTTATTATACTGCTAATTTTTGAAATCTAACATACTTGTTTTTAACAGGAAATTGCATTAGGTACATGCCACTACTTTAAGTACAAGAATAGCTGTTACGGACAAATGCCTTTTATATTAATTACATTTTTGTGCAATAAAAGGAGTGATTTTTTTTTTACCCAATTCAAAATGAAAATTGTAGTACAATATGCAACCAAGTCCAAATACTGGGAATGAAGTGTTGCCAGACCTGCTGAAAATGCATATAAAATGTTTTAATTAAAAGCATATTATGTGTCTAAACAGTTTATGTTTAATTTTCAAGAAATTAAATATTTAGCACATTCATTAACTCATTATGCTTCCACTGCTGATAGGGCTGCAATCAAGGGAACAGAAGGTACTCATTTTGTATATTAAGGAATTGAAGGATATTTCACATATAGACAAATACTGAATCAGGTTGTGCACCTGAAACTAATGTAATGTTAATTGTCAATTGTACCTCAAGTTAAAAAAAGAGCTGAAGTGTAGAAAATAGAAGGAATGGCTTGCTTTAGACTAAGTGGTGGACACGGGAGGCTCCCAGACTCCTGTGTCGTTGACCTGCCCGTCTCAGCGTGAAGCTCGCGGTCTCACGATCACATTGGCGTTTCACCCAGTAGGAAGAAGCACACCCCTGCCCTTTACAAACAGACAGACAAACAAAAAAAAAGACGCCTCACTGGGATGTGATACACATACCTTACGACTCACCCGTTCAGAGTTTTCAGTGTATTCACAGGATTGTGCAGCCATCACTCAGTCTAACTTAGGGCATTTTCATTCCTTCTACAAGAAGCTCCTCGCCCAGTCATTTCTCCGCCCCCAGCTCTAGGCAACCACAAATCTGCACTCTGTTCCTAGACCTACCTATTCTGGACATTTCAGGTCAGTGGAATCACACAACGTGTGGTCTTCTGTGACGAGTGTCTTTTCTTTTTATTCATTTATTTTAGAAAAGTGTTTTCTAATATTGATTCTAGAAAGAGGGAAGAGCAGGGAGAAATAATAGGAGAGCACCATGGGTCCACGGTCTCCCGCACAAGCCCGGACCCCTCCCCCCTGCCGCGCAGGGCGCCAAGCTCACAACCCAGGCATGTGCCCTGACCGGGAATTGAATGCTCCAACTTTCAGTTTGTGGGACAGATGCCTAACCACCTGAGCCACATTAGCCAGGGCTAGTGTCCTTTTGCTTAGTGTTTTCAGGCTTTATTCATGTCCTTTTTGCTGCTGCATAATAGTCATTGTATGGAAACACCACCCTTGCCCGTCTACCCACTGATGGACAGCTGTGTCGTTTCCACATTTTGGCTGTCATAAATAATGTGGCTATGGACGTTTTTGTGTGAACATGTTTTCATTTCTCTGGAGTGTGCACTTAGGAGTGGTATTGCTGGGTCATATGCTAATTCCACGTTTAATCTGTGAAGAAATGCCAGTTTTCCCAAGTGCCTGCCCTACTTCACACTCCCACCAGCAGCAACGTGGGATTTCTCCACATCCTCCCCAACACTTGTCTGTCCCAAGAAGAGCCTTCCACCTGGAGTGGTAGCCTGAAGTTTTACACTTACCTAATGACATGAGTGTCTTTGAATGTCTACATTTGGAGAAATACCAAAATCCTTCGCTCATTTCCAAATTGGGTTATTTGTCTTGTTGAGTTGGAAGAGCTATTTATATGGTCCAATACAAATCCTTATGATTTGTACATACTCCATTTTGTGGGTCATCTTTTCACTTACTTGGTTGGCTTGCAGCCCAGAGTTTTTCGTTTTGATGTACAGTCCGTTTGGGCTTGTGGTGTCCCATCCGAAAAAGAATTATGTAACTCATGCTTATGAAGCTTTGCTGCTGGTTTCTTCCAAGAGTTTTCTGGTTTTAGCCCTTACACTTAGGTCAATGATACATTTTTCACCTGAGTTGCATGTGTGATGTAACCCTTTTCTTTGTAAGGACCTATCTGGGAAATTGTGTACCTCAGGCGGCCTTCACTCACTGGCCCGAACTTAGGGGGCCACACCCCTGTTTTGTAGGAGGCTGGAAAGTGTATATTGCGGGCATCCGATATCAAAGTTAGCAGTTTACAAGCCTGCTCAGCCACAATCTTAATCTAAACAAGTCAATCCTATTGCTTCGTTTTTTCAAATAAACTTCCTTGCCGACTTTCACCCACGAGGATTTGGCGGAAGAGCTGAGCTCCCACTGCCTCTGGTTCTCCCTCCCTGGCGGACCACCCCAAGGAAAACAGTCCCCAGAGACTTCTCCCCGCAGTGAATTTGATCTCTAGGTATTTTTCCCTTGGCGGGGGGCAGAGGAGGGGCGGGAGAAACTTTCACAGCTTCCCGGTTTCTGGCCTTTCCCCAGCCGGCCCACGCCCACCCCCTCGCCGCGCCCTCTCCACGAGGGGCCCGCCCTCCCCGCGGGCAGATAGCCCCGGGGTCGCGGGCGCTGCAGTTGTGCACGATGGCGGCATCCCCTGGAGGGACCCAGGCTCCTGCGGACGAGGTGCCAGTGCCGGCGGGGGAAGCACACACCTTGGAGCCCAGCTCGGTGAGCTCAAAAAATGCGCGGCGCCACAGGGGAGCTGGGAGTAGCCGGACGGGTGGATTGGGGGGGGGGGTGGTGGCAGGGGTCAGAGGGGTCCCAGGAGCCTTGAGGGAGTTGGATCGCAGCCCTTTGTCCAGCCTTGCAGGGTCCTCCACCTGAACTGCCACTAGTGGGGTTTGCCACTTGAGAGCCCAGAGGCTGAGGATACTTGGGAGCCCGGGAAAGAATAGCATGCAAAACTGAGTCCTAGGCGAGGGAGTCACCTGCTGGTTCGTTCAACTAGCCAGGCAGGCCCAGGGCCTGTCCCTGGTCTCCTGATTCCCATCGCGGGGCTGCTGGCCACCCTCCAGACCTTCCTAGAGAGATCTCACAGGTGTGCCTGGGAGGGGAGGGGGGCGGGGAGGGGGGGGCCTGCCTTCCCCAGTCCCCACCTTCTCAAACCCTGGCCTCCTCAAACCCTCCTTGAAGGAGAGCTCAGGCACCAGGCTCTCCTTTGGGAGATCGTCCCCAGAGATGTCCTTCCTGGTTACCAGACCCCAGAGTGATGTTGGAGGGCAGGTGGGAACCCAGGGCGGGTGGTGCTGGGACCTATGTCACAAGGGTGGGGGTGTTGGAGTCCGTGTCTGCTGAATGTAAAATCTGGTCGGCTGGAGGAGACATGTTCGCTGTCTGTGGCTTCACTGTGCCACCCGCTCAATTTCTATGCCTCTGCTGCTCAGGCACCTTGGAGCAAAGGATTGTGGCCCCCCGGAAACAAATTTCAATGCAGAGGCTCTCTGAGGACTCACATTTTCCAGTGACATTTAGAAATTCAGGGTGAGATGAACAGCAAGAGGGGAAACTAACATGGCCAACGAATTGCCAGCATTTAATTCTCTTAACAACCCTACGAGGTTGTATTATCTCCACTTAACATGAGAGGAAACAGGCAGCCACATCAGGTGACCTGGCCTGGGTTGCACAGCGGGAAAAGGCAGGTGCAGAATTTGAATCCGAGTGTGTCTAACGCTAAAACTTGTGCACAGCCAACTGTGATGGGCCTCTGATTCAAGCACATAAAACAGTCAAGATTCCAAGATCGTTATGTATCATAGACCTAGTTTCAGTTGGGATTTCCCTTCTATCATTCAAGTGACTTCCATGTGCCAGAAACTTGCTAAGCACATTTAGGGGGAAATAAGAACCCCATTATGGGGCGGGGCAGGAGGGCTATCCTGGTGGATTCTACCTATTGTCAAAAGTCTTCTGGAAGTTGAAATAATGTTCACACAATGTCAGAAAGGGAGACCACATCCTGCTTCATGTGTGGTTTTCTTCTGTGTGTAGGAAGAGTGTGCAAAGGATACGATAAACTCTTATCTAGGAAGACCTCCCCTTCAAAAGAGTCCGTCTGGGTGTCCTGCAAGATACCAAAACGGGTGAAGCCATATCCTGTCCACTCCCCCACCCATCCCCCAGCACAGATGAGAAAGAAGAACTCCCAACATCTCTCAGAGAAAGGGCACTTTACACCGTGTCTTCATGGCATTTATTCTTTCAGCAAATACGTGCTGAGCATTACTATGTATCAAGCATTGTTCTAGGCAGTGGGGACCCATGGTGGCAAATGCGTAGGTCATGCTCTCAGATGCCGTGTCTTCTGATGAACACAGGCAGGAAACAAGTAAGAGCATGTCAGTTGGTAAGCACAACTGAGAGACTTGGGTGGCCAGGGAAGGCCACTCTGGGAAGATGACACTTAGGCTTAAACGTGAATGACAAGGAGTCAGCTCTGCAAGGGCCTAGAGAAAGAGCCTCCCAGACAGAAGGAACAGGAAGTGCAAAGGCCCTGAGGCAGCAGTAGGCTTGGCCATTTTGAGGACTAGGAAGGGAGAGCCCATGGTGGAGAGCTATCTGAAGTGAGGTGGGAATGGGGCAGACTGGGTGGGCTCTTGTAGGCTGTATGGTAAGGACTGGGAGGGTTTTTTGTTTGTTTGTTTTTGATTTTTAGAGAGAGAAAAGAGAGGGCCAGGGAGACAGAAACCCACTAATTTTCTGTTTCACTTACTCATGCAGTTGTTGGTTGATTCTCATGTGTGCCCAGACTGGGGATCGACCCTGCAACCTTGGTGCACCAGGATGATGCTCTAACCAACTGAGCTACTCAGCCAGGGCAGGACTTGGAGTTTTCCTCTGAGTTTACTGGCAAGCTGTGGGACGGGTTTAGGCAGAGAGGAGACACAATCTAACTATTAGGAAAAGATCACTTTGGCTGCTGGGTGGAGAGTGGATGGTAGAGGCCTAGAGCAGCAGCAGGGGAGCCACTAAGGAGGCTCCCATGGACAGATTAGACAGGGGGCTCGGGAAAGGGGAAGCAAGGGGACTCCTGGGTCTGTGGCCTGAGCTGCTGAGTGGACATTGGGGTCCCTTAATGCAATGGGGACAACAGGGTGAGGAGTCAGTTGAAACAATGGGATGGGAATCAAGCTGTGTGTCGACTCTGCCGAGATGAAATGCGTGTTAGTCGACCACATAGGGGTGAGGAGGCAGTTGCGTATTTGAGTCTGGGGTCTGCTGGGTAGCTTAGGGCTTGCAATGCACGCACACACACACACACCCACTTGGGGTCATAAACATTACTTCATTTCAGTGGTAGGCTGGTAAACAGTCTGGGGACAGGGGCTCTGATTTGTAATGTTTGCTGGTTTCAGGGGTGTACATACTCTCACCGTGGCTGGTTTCAGGCTGCTAGTCGTTCAGCGCCTGGCTGTAAAAGTCCTGACACCCAACCATCTGCTCCCACAAACAGCTCCTCCTCTGCTCGCGGAAGCAGCCCCATGCAGCCCCGGCCAGTGGGGCTCGGTTGCTCAGGCGTCAGCCCACAAAGCACATGGTCCTCGGTTCTATTCCTCCCGGGGTGCTTACCAAGCGACCCATCGATGCGCCTTTCCCTGTCTCTAAAAACAAGAAATCTTATAAAAAAGGAAAACCAACCCTGTGAAGTTGGCAGGACTTTTCCATTCGAAGGCTTAGCAAGAGAAAGTGGTTTTATTCAAGGTCACGCAGGGACCTAGTGGCGACGTTGGGGGCCCCCTGACCCCACGTTCACTCAGGCTTGCTGACCCAGACAACACTGAAGCAGGAAGCACTGAGGGGGAAATACAGGGAAGAACTTCCCTCTGGAAAAGCTTAGGGGTCATGTTTCAGGATTTTTTTTTTTCTTTTTTCTGTCTCACTTCCCTTTAAGATGATTTGGGGCAAATTAGGACTGAGAGGTTGCAGGAAAAGTCCTGGAGACCTGGGGACTAGGGTTGCTTCTGGAAGCCAGGGGCGTGCGGGAGCTGCTATGTGTCTGTGAGGGCGGGGCTTAGCTCCTCTGTCTCCCCCAGGACAACAGAGCTGGTGGCCTCTCATTCTGTACGAAGGTGTGCTATGGCATTGGCGGGGTCCCCAACCAGGTGGCCTCCAGTGCCACAGCCTTTTACCTGCAGCTCTTCCTGCTAGATGTGGCACAGGTAAGTGTGGGCCTCAGCCCAGGACCCCCTATTCCCATCTTCTGTGGCCTCTGTTCCTTCCACCCCCACCACCCTTCCCAGATAGCACTTTCGACCTAAGCTGTGGAGGGCAGCCTCCTCAAGGGTGTTTACTGTAGCCTCTTCGTAGTGGAAAATGGGAAACACTGTGAATACCCAACAAACAATACAGAAGCAGTTGGGTAACAGCTTGTACCATCTCCACAGAATGGACAATATGTAGCCATTTAAAGAAGGCGGTAGATCTATAGTGGCTGATTTGGAGGGATTTCCCCGATGCACTGCCAAGTGAGAAAAGTTAGTTTTAGGGAAGAGTATGTAAAATGATCCCATGTTCGTAAAACAAAGACATGCCCCATACATGTGTGTACATGAGCATAGTGTGTGTATATGAGTTGGTACATGATTAAAAATGAGCATGAAGAAAATGTACAGAAAATCACTCCAGGCTGTTAATGTTGGCCATACAAGGCAATGGTGGAGGATAGAGAGTGAGCTAAAAAGAAATTTTTAATGAGGTATTAATGACTTTTTTATATGACACTGACATGGTTGCATTTATGTAAGATTATAAATTGCAAATATACATAAATGCATGAAAGGATGATCATCAAAATGCATCTGGAAGTTGTCTCAGGATGGTGGGGTTTCAGATGAGCTTTGCTCCACGTTTTTCTGTACTGCTTGAATGTTTTTATAGTGAGTGTATCATTTATGTAACCAGAAAATCAATAAAACATTTTCATTATGAGACAGAAAGTCTAGACTGTTACCCTGGGTGTACCCTTCTTGCACTGGGCCACCTCAGATGAGGGTCCCTCATGTCTTTTCCAAAGGGACTGGGCCTGAGTAACAATGGCAGCGTGCCGACATGCGGCCCTCAGCTCCCTCCCTTGCCCCTTTCTTCACTAGTACAGACGTGCCCTGGGAACCTTCGAGGGTAGCGTCCTGGTCAGGAGGCCGTAGAGACATCCCACTGTGCCTCCAGCCCCAGGCAGGTTGCCAGTTCACCATCCTGGCGCATGGGCAGGCCTGGATGGCCTCTCCAACTCTGCCAGCCCTTGGCTCTCTCCTCCCCTGTCCATCTCAGATCCCCGCCGCCCAGGTGTCACTTGTGCTGTTTGGAGGGAAGGTGTCTGGGGCAGCTGCTGACCCCGTGGCTGGGTTCCTCATCAACAGAAGCAGGAGGACAGGGTCTGGACGACTCATGCCCTGGTAAGCAGCCCCCTGGTTCTTCGGGTCTGGCACCTGCCCACAGCCTGAGGGCACTGTGTCTGTCACAGCCCTGCTTCTAGTAGAAAACCCTATGGATGGTTAGAGGACCAGACAAGATAGCAGGTGATGGGACTGACAATAGGTGACAGCACCAGAAGGACAGACCGAGTCATGCAGTTCAGAGACATTCTTGGAGACTTTCCCTCACCATCTGGCTCAGGGCTGGACAAAGCCTCCAAGACTCCAGGGCCTGGCCCAGAGGTCTAAGTGTGGCCAGGGTGGGCTGGAGGCCCTGGAAGGTCTCACAGAGTAGGCACAACTCCTGTGCTCCAGGATCCTTGACACACAGAATGGTACCACCAAGCACCCAAGGGTTCTAACCAGAGTCCCAGCCCTGACTCTTGGCTTCCTCCATGTCCCATTAGCCCTCCACGTCTGTGGTTCCCACCCAGAGTCTCAGTCCAGGGCTAGTTCAGGAGCAGAGAGGTGAGGTTGCCCCAGGCCCGCCCTTTCATGCCCCCACTCCTGGTGCGGTGGCCATTCTATCTCCACTGTGTCCCACAGGGTGCTGGGCTGCATGCCCTTCATTGCCGTGGCTTACTTCTTCTCGTGGTTCCTGCCCCCCTTCACCAGCCTTCGAGGCCTTTGGTACATGACCTTCTACTGCCTATTCCAGGCCCTGGCCACGGTAAGCAGGTGGCCCCCCTTCCTGGGCCTGGACCCCCGGAACCCAGTCACTGCCCGGGGGCCACTCTGAAGTGTGTGTGTCAGGGACAGGTGTTCAGGAGGGTCCCATCGCTGGCACCTGCTCACCAGTGCCTGGCCCTTACCTTTAGCTCCTCCCACCTCCTGCCCCTCAGCCCTCGACTCCTGGCTTGAGGGCATCTGTGGGGACTGCCAGCCTGGCACCCAGCGGGCTGGGGCAGGTTGTCCACTCTGGCGGTGTGGGCAGAGGGCGGCCATCTAAACTCCGCCCCTCAGTTCTTACAGGTGCCCTACACAGCGCTCACCATGCTCCTGACCCCCAGCCCCAAGGAGCGGGACTCGGCCACGGCATACCGTGAGTGCCTGTGTGGGGTGGGAGTGGGGGGGGGGGTGCGGCCAGAGGCGGGGGTGGGGCGCTGGGCGCAAGCCGGTCACTTTAGCGCTTTCTGTGTCCCAGGGATAACCATGGAGATGGCGGGGACGCTGATGGGAGCCGCAGTCCACGGACTCATCGTGTCCGGCGCCCACAGTCCCCACAGGTGCGAGGACACGGACCTCGAGCTCCCGGGGCCGGTCACCATCTCCCCTGGCGCAGTGAGTGCCCATGCCGACGCATCCCCCTCTCCCGCCAGACCTGCTTCTCCTCCACCTGGGTGCCTTCTAAACATAATCACACAGCACCCCAGCGGGCCATCTGGAGGAGAGGAGGCAGACCCCAGAGAAGGGGCGGGGAAAGGCGGCAGGAGGTTTTGTTGTCTCTGCAGAGCTCTGGGTAAAACCCCTCCTGTGACCCCTCCCATCCAGCCCTAACCACGCCCCGCCCCACCCCCTCGTGAAAGGAGAAGGGAAACACGGAGCAATACAGGTGCCCTCAAAGCAGGTTCCTCTTCACCGACTGGGGCATGCATCTACTTCAGCCATCAAGGTCATCTGTTTTCCCCTTAAGCAAATGATGTCACCATCCCCGAGAACCCTAGGAGTTATCCTTAACTTCTTCCTTTCTCTCAGCCGTCCACTCCATCTGATTACGAGTCCTGTCCGTGTTTAAGACGAAACCCTTTTGCGTGCACTGCCTGGCTTGGCCTCGGCCTGCACAAGCCCTTTCCCTCCACTGTCTGGAAGAGGGTGGAACTGAGGGTGGCAGTGGCCTTGAATGGGGGCGGAGGAGACCAGGCAGGGCCTGGGGTGCCCAGAGTGGGGAGTGGAAAGCTGAGAACCCACCTCTAAGGGTTCAACAAAGGTGCCTCTTCGAAGTTTCATCGACTTCACTTACAAAACACAAATTCATAGGTAAAATCACCAGGAATTTCAAGACAGCGACAGCAGAGCACTAACCCCCAAGCCGTTATGCGGGACCCACACCCGGGAGGCCCTGCCCATCTCCCTCTTCCGCCTGTCCCCAGAGGCAGCCTCCATCTGGAAATGGGTGACTGTCACTCCCATGCACGTCTTTATAGGATAGATAGCACTCTCTCTCTCTCTCTTTTTTACATTTATCTGGGCCATCATGGACATACAATAACTTTCTGTTCCTGGATCTGTCTTCCTAACCTCAGGGTCCAGCATATAGAAATCAGCAACAATGAATTTCTTTTTTAAAAAAGGTTTTATGTATTTATTTTTAATGAGAAGGGGAGGGAGGAAGAGAGGGAATGAAACATCAATGTGTGGTTGCCCCTCACACGCCCTGCACTGGGGACCTGGCCTGCAACCCAGGCATGTGCCCAACTGGAAATCTAACCAGCGACCCTTTGGTTTGCAGATCGGCACTCAATCCACTGAGCCACACCAGCCAGGGCTGAATGTTTGTTTTAATAAATGAGATGGGAGGGAGAGAGAGGAGAGAGAGAGAGTGCATGTGCTCAGACCCTCAAACCTGTGGTGGCAGGGATGCATGCAGAAGGCGCAGAAGGACCATCATGGGCGCTTGGCCCTCCTTCTGCTGGGCTGATTAGGAGGAGTACCCAGCATTCTTGGACTTGGGCCGAGGGTCCCTCTGCCCCCACCGGGAAGTACACCTGCCCTGCCCCTGGGGGACCTCACCCCCATGGGCTAGAGACACTGCCCCCAGCTGAGTTCTGTCCTGTTCCACAGGCTTGTCTCTACTCCGTTGCAGCAGCTGCGGTTGCTGTGACTTATCCTGTGTGTATTGGTTTCCTCCACTTGGGAGTGAAGGAGCGACCAGGTACAGAGGTGCAGGCAGAATGTGGGAAGCAGAAAAGCTGGGGGCAGGGCTCCTCTTGGGAATGGGTTTTGGTTTGGAACTCTGCCAAGCCGATGTCTCCTTCCTGTGTTGCAGACCCCTCTGCCGAAGCCTCCAGCCAGGGCGTGAGCTTCCTGGCTGGACTGGGCCTCACTGTCCGGCACCCGCCCTACCTGAAGCTGGTGATCTCCTTTCTGTTCATCTCAGCAGCTGTTCAGGTACCTGTGGCCAGGCCAGTCCCCACTGGCTTGCCTCCATTCATGCTGAGCCTGCATAGGTTCAGGTTCAGCCTCTCATGGCCCAGTGGGATGATGCTTTAGTTTTAACCAGTGGCCAGTGTGTGGCTCAGAGAGGCTGGTGCTGGGAGGAGAGAGATCTAGATCGAGCTTATGGGATTGAGGGTCAGGGCCCAGGCACCAGGAAAAAAAGAGTCTGGGGTGGTAAAGTCCACCCAACTTAGTCGTGCAAACGGAAGTGTGGACTAGGAAGGGTGTTTCCACCTGTGTCGGGGATAAGCATTCTTTGTAGGGGGTGGGAACTGCATAATGGTGACAGCAACCAGAGATCAAGGTCCCCAAAGGTGGGCCAGAATTGAGACCCAGGCCTTGCTCTCGACTTCTGAGGTCCAGCCAGTCCCTGTGCATGCCCACTTCCTGTCAACCTCCTCAGGTGGAGCAGAGCTACCTGGTCCTGTTCTGTACACACGCCTCCCGGCTACATGACCACATCCAGAGCCTGGTGCTAACCATCCTGGTGAGAGGACCTGGGGTGACAGAGTCAAGGTTACTCAGGAGCCTGAGTTGGGGACATGTGTGGTCGTTGACATGACATGTGTGGCGAGAGTTCTGGTGGTTAACATGCTGGACTCAGCTGTGGCCTTGGTTACCAGCATTCCAGCAGTGGGTGGAATTGGGGCCAGGTTCATAAAGTTCATGGCCTCTGGTTCTAACCAGGGGTCAAAGTTGAGGTGGGGCATCCCAACTAAAAGCCAGGGCTTTGTGAATCTGGGCAGAGGCGCTGGCAGCTCGGCCAGGCTGTGATGGTCCCGTCTGCTCACAGGTCTCAGCTGTACTGAGCACCCCGCTGTGGGAGTGGGTTCTGCAGCGGTTTGGGAAGAGGATGTCAGCCCTCGGGATCTGTGTGAGTGGGGCAGGAAGCAAGGCTTGGAGGGGGGCTGGCGAAAGTTGACCTGGAGGCCTGAGCTTCCCGGGGGCCAGCAGGGCAGATCTGTAATCACTTGCATCTTCAGTGCCCAGCACAGGACCAGGCACAGGGTCATTAGTAAACACCAGGGAGTCTGTGCAGGAAAGAGCAAGGTGGGAGGGGGAGCAGGTAGAGGGAGCAGCCAGTGTGTCTGTCTCCCCAGGTGATGGTGCCTTTTGCAATCCTGTTGGCTGTTGTGCCCACAGCACCTGTGGCATACGTTGTGGCCTTGGTATCTGGTGTGAGCATCGCTGTGTCTCTGCTGCTGCCCTGGTAGGCTGGGCGAGGGGAGGGAAATGTGGGAGCTTCACGCTCTTCCTCAGGGGTCTTCCCTACTGTGTGTCAGCCTGTTGTCCCAGGTCCCTGGTGACCAGCCTGTGCTTGGGAGCCGCTCTCCTGCTTGCAGGGGATGGAGGTCACCTGGCCCTCCATCCCGGGAGTCCTCCCAGAAGAGCACCAGACAGCAGGAATAGGGGGCAGCCAGCGGGGGGGGCGAGAGGTGGGGGGTGGAGGTGAAACAGGCACACGTATTGCCTGGCTCCCTGTGGGCCAGTCCTGGTCCTGGGCCGTGGGGCCTCAGGGACAACTCTGACTTGGTTGCTGTACCCAGAGAGTTTGCAGGTTGGTGGCTGCCAAGGGTTCAAAGGGTAACCCCGCAGCCCCCGCCCCCAGGTCCATGCTCCCAGACGTGGTAGACGACTTCCAGCAGCAGCACGAGCACGGCCCAGGCATGGAGACCATCTTCTACTCCTCCTATGTCTTCTTCACTAAGCTGTCAGGCGCAGGGGCCCTGGGCATCTCCACGCTCAGTCTGGAGTGAGTCCCAGAGTGGGGCTGTGCCAGAGGCACAAGACTAGTGGGGTGGGACAAGGGTCAGGTTCCCCACCCCAGCCAGGGGGCCAAGCTCTGCTCTTTGGAGAGTGTGAGGGAATTGCCTGCCTCAGGTTACACTGTGAATGGGACTGAAAGGGGCCTTTCTTGAGGGCTGCACCCCATCTGAAGCCTCAGCCCCCACATTCTCAGTTCTCTGAACTCCTCCCTGGCCAGCCCATTCCCTCACTGTCCCGTCCACGGTGTTCAGGCTGGTCTGGCCAAGGAATGGATTCAAGTTTCAGGGTGGTGCAGAGGTGGGGGATCTGGGGCCCCTCCCCCAGGAGCCAGGCTTGGGAGGATGTGAGCTGGTTGCATGTGGGCTGTTTCTCCAGGTTTGCGGGGTACGAGGCCGGAGCCTGCAAGCAGACGGAGCAGGTGGTGGTGACCCTCAAGGTCCTCATCGGTGCCGTGCCCACCTGCATGATCCTCACCGGTCTTTGCATCCTCATGGTCAGCCCCACTCCAAAGGTGCCAAGCCAGGACACCTCCCGCCGGCTGAGCCTCCGAAGGTGGGCACCCCATGCACACAGGGACACACCGCAGGGCTACCCACACCCAGGGAGGCGCACGCCTGTGTGCCCACGTGAAGCCAACCAGTCCTGAGGTCTCATGGCGGTGTTTACACCACCAGACAGTCCTGCCTTTGGAAGCTCTTTCCTTGGCCTCAGTGACGCCATCTTCTGGACTTTCCTCTGCTACTCTGGTCGTCCTTGCTCAGGCCCCTTTCTTTGATACCCTGTGGGACGGTGGTAGGGGAGGGCGCCCATGTTCACCTGTTCCTTGTGCTCTCCGTAATCCCAGGCACCTCATCTGCGTGCTCCACCTCGAGAACCTCTGGTGCTTGGTGACTCCCATAGCTGTCCCTTCCCAACCCCACATCCCCCCACGCTTCCTTCAAGTTCCAGATCTACACAG